>BHFT01001237.1:0-51427 GCA_004320025.1 Laticauda laticaudata | reverse complement strand
CCATCCGGAAAAACGCGAGGTAGACCGGGTTCCAACAACAAAGTCTTTATTAAGTTAAGCCAACAGTAACGGAACGGTCTGGCTGAAGCCGCGGCAGCCTTTTTATACAGGCTTGCCTGCCGGCTTGTAGGCAATGCCAGCTGTTTGACTTTGCCGCCTTTCAGCGGCTCTTTTGGATTGGTTCCTAATGAACCAATCCAGTACTGTGGATTGGCTAGTCATGGCTACCATCTTGATTTTTTGAATGGCCCCTGCAGATTCTTCCTTTTTACCTTTCTTATTCTGCTTCTACCCTTCCAATCTGTTCCTTCCCTTCCCTTTCTCATTCTGCTTCTACCTTTCCTTTCTGAATTTAAGGTTGGCATTTAACAGGAGCCCAGGTGGCACAAGTGGTTAGAGTGCAGTATTGTAAGCAAACTCTGCCCACAGCCTGAAGCCTGACTGGCTCGAGATTGTTTTCAGCCTTCCATACTTCTGAGGTCGGAAAAATGAGGAGCCAGATTGTTGGGGCAATATGCTGAGTTTTTAAACCACTTAGTGAGGGCTGTAAAGCACTATGGGGTGCTATACTGTATAGGTCTAAGTGTTATTGCTTTTAAAAAGACCCAACATACAGTATGTCTGACTGAAAATGTATTTCAGCACATTTCTGTCCAAGAAACCTATCAATTGTGTTAGCCATCCATAGGCAGGGAACAGGAATTTTTTAGACTCTGGCTGCCAGATAAATAGAAACCAGACTCAAATGGGTCAAATGGATTTCATTCTAAGAAGAAAAGCAATGTCTGCAGGAAATCACAGATTTTAATATCACTGTTTAACTAATGAGATATCTGGGAATCTGTTTTAACAAACAACAGTCAAGATGTACTTCAGAATAGATATAGATTTGGAAAAAAACATCATGGTGAATTATTTCAAGATGATAAAAGTGTGCTGGTTAGGAAGAATATCATCAGTAAAATGAATATTTTACCAAGACTTTCTTCTTTCCTTTAAAACAATTACAAAAGAAATTGAATATAACATGTTATTGCTTAATGCTTGATTGGAATAGAATAGAATAGAATAGAATTTTGAGCAAGATGCAGAGACAATCAGCTAATATTAGATGGTCAAATAAAATATTGTGGATGAAGTTTAGATTTTACAAGATATGAAAGAACAATGTGGATTGGCAGTACTGAATATTAAATCATATGACCAAGCCAGGTGTCTAACTTGTTTTGCAGATTGGATTATATTATTTTACAGCTGGATTGCATTTATCATGGGACCAGAACTTCCAGATTATTTTCATAAGTAACTTTGGCTGGACACAAACAAAAATGTAAGAATTTATTCACTTACAGATAGTTTATTGAAAGTTCAGGTAGTTTTCGACTTACTAGTGACTGTTCAAAGTTACAATGCTACTGAAAAAAAGTGATTTACTATTGGTCCTCGCACTCTGCAGTACTTCCAGAGACATGTGATCAAAATTTGAACACTTGGCATCATTTATGATTGGTTTCAGGATCCCAGGGTCACACGATCACCATTTGTGACTTTCCCGGTCATGTGGAATTTGAGGGGGGAAATATGGATATATAAGGTATAGTAATAGACAAAAATATACATATTGTTATTAAAATGTATAGCTTGTTAAATGAATACAAGATGGAAAATATGATCTGTGTACTATAATAAGTTTAAAGAGGGACTTGTGTTAAAAATATAGCACTGGCACAGTTAACATTAAAAGGGAATAAATT
Source organism: Laticauda laticaudata (assembly GCA_004320025.1). NCBI lineage: Eukaryota > Metazoa > Chordata > Lepidosauria > Squamata > Elapidae > Laticauda > Laticauda laticaudata. The sequence goes on along the minus strand of BHFT01001237.1, from coordinate 49,673 downwards.
TTTGGATAATACAAGTTAAGATGAATATATGCATTACTTGAATCTGTTAAACCTTGCAAATATGATTATTAAGAGAATATGCATAATATAAAATGATATTAAAATATAGAGATTGATACAAAACAATACATAAGAATATTGAATAATAAAAGCTGGTGATATGCAATAATATTAAATTAGATAAGAAAATTGATAATATGAATATGACATTAAGGTCATGTTTGCTCTTGAATTGTTAAATGACCTGGAACCACACTGGTGATTTACATACCCTATGATGTATGTAAAGAAATAAAAATTTATTACAAAAAAAAAAAAAAACCAAANAAAAAAAAAAAAAAAACCAAAACAATTTGTGATCTTCCCAGCTGGCTTTTGACAAGTAAAGTGAATGGGGAAATCCTAATGGACTCAGCAACTGCATGGTTCACTTAACAACTGCAATGATTTGCTCAACAACCATGGCTAAAATGGTTGTAAAATTGGGTGCAATTTGTTTAACAACCACCTTTTTTGTCAATGGAATTTCTGGTCCCGATTCTAATTGTAAGTCGAGGACTACCTGTAAAAGATAAATACAGAAAAAGATTTAGCTGGATTATCATTGTTCACTTTAAATGTTACATTTATTTTCCTCAAGGTGCATTCCAAAGATGCTTTTTTTCAGGAGGCAGCTGGACTTTCTTGTTTTTTCTTTGAAGACATTTCACTTCTCATCCAAGGAGCTTCTTCAGCTCTGACTGGATGGTGGGTGGAATCAACAAAATGGATGGGTGGAATATGATTATTATAGAATCAAAGAATAATAGAGTTGGAAGGGATCAAGGAGGTCTTCTAGTCCAACCCCCTGCTCGAACAGGAGAACCAGGGGTTGAATTCAGCAGGTTCTGCCCAGTTCTGGAGAACCAGTACTGGAAATTTTGAGTAGTTTGGAATACCACCTCTGACTGGCCTTCTCTGACCACCATCTCTTCTCTGCCTCCCAAGTCTCATCTGACTGGCTGGGTCTTCTTTTGTTGCCCTGCAGAGGAGAAGGGAGCTGGAAAGCAGGTTAGTGGGGTTGGGTGGGAATGGAAATTTTGCAGTATCCTTCCCCTGCCATGCCCACCAAGCCACAGCCACAGAACTGGTAGTAAAAAAATTTGAATCCCACCACTGAGGAGAATATGTACCATTTCAGACAAATGACTCTCCAGTTTCTTCTTGAAAGCCTTCAGTGATGGAGGACTCACTACTCTGGAGGCAAGCTATTCTATATGAATTTGGGGTACTATAAACTTCACCTGGCACATGTTGTTTTACCATTGGTATATTACTGTAGTGCTGATAGCCAAAAGATATAATTCATCTTCCAGAAATTGCTGGAGATGCAGTAATCAAGCCATACCGTTCTTTCTTGGTGGCAATGTTATCAAAAGTTCAACAATTCTGGAAAGCAATTTATGGTAGAATGAAAGAGATCTTAAAGGTGGAATTCTCTTTTCTGCCAGCTGTTTTTCTGTTAAGCATCACTAAGTCTTGCATTCCTGCAAAGTACACAGAGTGAGCTCTGTGCATAATAACAGCTGCTGGGATATTTCATGCTGCTTTTTGGAGATCACATATAATTCCCTTTTTAGCAGAACAGTAAACTTCACTGCAGGACTATGCATCAATGTCAAAAATAACTTTGTATTTGAAAAATAAGTCTGATAACATAATTTAATTCAACTAGGAAGCTATTCCTTCTGCATATGGACCTGGAGAAGTTTGGGTTTCACTTAACACAAGATTGAAATATACTAAGTGTTCCCTGACTTCTGAATTATTGTAGACTTTTTTCAGATTGTGGTTCAATTTTATATAATTTGTAAATCTTTTTTCTACCTTCTTTTTGCTTTCCTTGATTCTTTTCTGTTATGTCTTATGGTTTGTTCTTTTAAATATCTATTAAAAAATTAAAAAAAAACTTTTAAAACACACACACAAAACAGTTGCTCTATCACCATTTTTTTCACCAAGCAAAAGGGAGTATGGCAAACATCTGTTTTTATAAACTATCAGAAGACTAAAATAAAATGAAATGAGGTTCACATGTGTAAGTTATCTTAAAGTTTTCACCTCTTTTTCTTAAAGAAAGTTTTTAGGAATCTTAAGATAAAGGTTCCCCTCGCACATATGTGCTAGTCGTTTCTGGCTCTAGGGGGCAGTGCTCATCTCTGTTACAAAGCCAAAGAACCAGCACTGTCCAAAGATGTCTCCGTGGTCATGTGGTCAGCATGACTAAATGCTGAAGGTGCACGTAATGCTTTTACCCTCCCACCAAAGTGCTCCCTATTTTTCTACTTGCATTTTTACATGCTTTCAAACTGCTAGGTTGGCAGAAGTTAGGAAAAGTAATGGGACCTCACTCTGTTACGCGGCGCTAGGGATTAGAACCACCAAACTGCTGACCTTTCTGATCGACAAGCTCACAGTCTTAGCCACTGAGCCACCATGTCACTTTGTTAGGAATCTTAGTAGGTGTTAATTGAAACAGAAAAGAAACAGAGAGCCAGACGTTGTTTCATGGACCTGTAAAAGTGCTGGCCTAAAAAACAGGAGATGGAGAATTCTAGACCTCCCTTAAGGCTAGGTCCCACTGGCCGACAGATGCAAAACGTATGCAAAAAGGACACAGCGGATGAGCAAAGTCGGGGGTGGCTCCATGCCATTTGTTAGTCGCGTCAAGAAAGTGCCCCAATTTGCCGAATGAACAGAACGGAAAAAGAACGGAAAGAAGCACGGACGGGGTAATACGTAGCGAGATGTTAAGTGATGTTTGTAGGAGAGCCTAGCGGATGGAAGCGGATGGAAGCGGATGACACATCCGAAGGGCTTCCGGGGGAGAATTGCAAAGCGGACACATAAGCGGAAGGAGTGGATGCATAGTGGATGACGCCGGATGCATCAAGCAGACACTATAGGAATGCTTAACGGATGCATAGTGGATGCAATAGCGGATGCATAGGCATGATGCAAAGCGTTCACTACACAAGTGGGGGAGGATGAATTGCATCAGTTCCGTGCGAGTATAAAAGGTTCAGCTCGCAAGCAGTCAGCATTCAGAGGAAAGACGTGCTGCCACAGACATCTTCGACACTAACATGGTTCGTCAGTCAGGTAGAAGAGAAAAGCCTGTGCCTACTCCTGCCAGCACTGCAAAAAAGGGACAGAACCGCCATCCCACCTCCTGGCACAGAACTCTGAAGCGCTGGTGCTGTCTTGCTGCTGCTGCTGCTGGTGTTGCCGTGCTGGTGTGCTTCTCCGTGCTAGTGCTGCTGGTCGCTTCGCCTGCTGGTGCTCGCTAGTGCTCTCTTCTTCTGGTGCGGGTGCTGGCTGCTGTGCTGTGCTGTGGTGGACCAGCCCCAAGGCCCTCTCAAAGCGCCTGCTGCTCAAGGCCTGGCTGCCAAGGCCTGCCAGAGGGAGGAAGAGCAAGGGAAGGAGAAGGGAGAGAGGAAACGCAGTACACCCTTTCCGAAGCCATCAGAGAGGAGGTGCTGGAATGGCTTGAGGGAGAACGAGTACCTGGGGAGAAATGGCCACAGACTCTATTGTGACACCAAAGAGGAAGCAACAAGCTTGGAGAGAACAAGGCAGAGAGCCCTGGGTACACTGCAGATGTACTCCTGGGATGGTGGAAGCACATGCACAACCTGGTATGACAACTACACCTCAAAAATCCGGCAGGGCTTCAGGTAAGCTCAACTGACTGAGAGATGTACATCATGGCCAAGTTGCAGCTTCCTGGAGGGTGAGGTCTTGCCAATGAGGAGCAGCCCCTCTAACACCCTCTACCTCAGACAGCCCACTAGACAGTCCTCTTCCAGCCAGGAGACAGCTACCGTGTCCAGGCAGATGTCTCGCAGGGCCCCAGAGCAGGAGACCCCCTGACACTTGCACTCCTGCTGCATCATCTAGAAGATCGTGGAGGTCCCCCTGTCACAAATGGAGTGAAGAAGTCGACTGACCAAGCTACAGAGACCAACCACAACCCACCCCAAGCTCTACCTCCACAGAAAGCAGGCAGAGAGGCAGACTGGAGGCCAGAGCCACACTGTCCTGTTGGAGATCGGGGACCATCAAATGACAACCACAGACGTGCTTCTCCTCTCATCAGGTCCAAGGGTTCGACAGCGACATACCATTCCTGGTAACCGCAAGCCTTCATCACCTATCGTGAAGCCAGGATGTAAACCGTCGGTGGACCTGCCAATCTTTGGCGGACCAACCTACCCAGCTTTTGAACTGCACCACCGCACCCCGTAGGCGCATGCACCGCTCCGATCACGTTCCGGCTGTACTCGAGAGATCACTAGCCCACAGGTCAACACCTCACCTAGGCTGTGTGAGCCTAGCTCACACTCAGGCTAATGATGTACGTCGGACGTTGTGTACGGCGTTGTAGCCTTGCGTAGAGTAGGAGACTCCCACAGCAGAGGCAGCCCTTCCCACAGTCCAGGTGCCCAGGTTCATCGCACAGCCACAGGATGCCTCACCTCGCCCAGCTGCCAAGACCAGACTGCCCCACTACACTCCTCCTTCCTTCCACCCCACAGCCAAGCCCTCCTCAATGGACAATCTGTCATCAGTCTTGGGCCTGACATCCTCCAGGTCCTTGATGAAGAGCCCTCTCAACCTCACGGGACTGAGTTCAGATCTCTGAAAATTACTGAAACACACCGATCTTCCTGTTGTACTCTCAGGGCCAAGCACCCAATGGCACTTCAGACCAGCACTCCAGCAACAGGCCACCTCACAGTCCCTGACCGGTTGACAGCTGAGACCATGGACAATGCCTCAGAGTGACTAAGAATAGTGCCAGAGACTGAGTTTGTTACCTATTCACTTTATCTTTGCTTAAAGACACTTATCTTGGTTCATTTTGCTTTTTTAATAAAGTCATTCAGTTTACTTTAAACAGTTATTATAAAGGTTATCTTCCCTTCACACACTTGCTTCATTTTATTTAACTTATAAAGTGTTGGTGAAACTTTGAAAAAACGGTTAAGCCTTTGCATGCTTGTGGGGATGGGTAAGGGATAGCTTGGGATAGGGTAAGGATAGCTGTAGTGGATAGGTAAGGATAGCTGTGGATAGATAAACCTCCAGTGCAAGCATAGTGGGACTGTATGGTCCACCCTCCAGGTGCCACACTATGGCCCTTTTATTATCAAATAATAATTTAATCATTCATCAACACATTCAACATAAACACAACTCTTTATTAAATGCCCTGTTCATTGTAGGGCCACTCAACATACATGGCACAATACTCACTCAGTGTGATGAGACAGGCGTGAAGGAAATCAAGCATGCATACACCAAGGCAGACCATCTAACGTCTTCTGCACACTCACACTGCTCCAGCTGGGGAGTTGCAATCGCAGTGGTTTCAGGAGGTTGACGCTGCTTCTATCCCTTCATGTGAAGCTCTGTTGGCCTTGTACATCCACAGTGTCTATCAGGTTTCGTCCTTGCCTCTCCATCACCAGGCTCCATAGTCCCCATTCCTTGTTAGGCAGGATGAGTCCACAAGCCTGTTCTGCAAGACTGGGTAGTGGTGCACATGAGATTGTGCAGGATGCAGAAAGCTTCCACGATGCTCTTCACAATCTGTGGGTGATGCTACATGGTGGTGAGAAGTATCTGGAACCTGTTGGCCAGATGCCAAAGGCGTTCTCCACCACCGTCTGCCCTGCACACGTCTGTAGTTGAAGATCTCTTCACGGGTGAGGTATCGTGAAGTCGTAAGGGCTTCATGAGGTAGGTTTGAGGGAGAAGGGCATCATCACCAATGAATGAAGTAGGGGCACATTTGTGTGTCATTGGGTAGGGGTCTGGATCCGGAAAACCTGTGATGAGGTTGCATTCCAGCCCATCCTTGAGGTCACTGGCGTTGTATACCTGGCTAATCTGAAGCTGACCCGTTGCCTGAAGCATTGATGTAGATGAACTTGTAGTCAGCATCAAACCATGCAAACGAGGTGAATACTGAAGAAGCCCTTGTAGTTGAAATAAAGTGGACCCTGAGCTTGGGCTGGAGCTTTGCAGGCCACGTGTCTTCCCATCTATGGCTCCAACAGTGTGGGGAAAGTTCCCCCTCTGATACCACTCTTCTGCAAGTTTCCTCCAGCCTTCTTCAGTAGTGTGACACTGGAGGTATTCTTCCAGGTATCTTCGATGATGGAGCCTGCACCACTTTCTCTCGGACCACTTTGCTGATGCTTTTGTGTGCCACCCTCCAGGCATACTGAGCATTTTTCTGTACGTGGTGTCCAGAGGGCCTGGTGGCCAGTAGCCAGTGCCACCTTCAGTCCAGGGTCCAGGTTGGGATGGAAGTTGGTAGCCTTGGTCAACCTTGGGGTCTCAGATGCTCTACAATTCGTCAAACATGGCTGGTGGCATCCTCATGAAGTGATGGAATGCACGAGGTCTTCATTCCTCAGCTCCACCATCAGCTTGTCATAATAAGATCCAACACTCCACTCTTCTCCCAATCCATCGTCGGACCCACACAGCTCTTTGAACGTCTCCTTCTTCTCCTTGCGTAGAAAAGGTGAACAGTCTGAACACCGGCTTGGTTCTGGTGGTTGAATGATCGCAGCTACCATAAGGAGTTTGTGATGATCCATGGTGGAGATCAATGGATGATGTGAAGAGGTCTGTACACCACAGCTGCTGGACTCATCCTGTGATCCAGGTGATTTTTTCCCCCTTTTTATAGGAAATATTGGTTTTCTGCTAGGTGTTCTTCTACATGCTCTAGACATACTCCAGACATCCTAAATATCTGAGATACATCCCAGATACAAACGTTTTGTCCGTTTTCATCCTTTATATACAAGTTGCATACGCTTACTCCTTTCTATTTCTGTGTTCCTAACGCTGCGTAGACGTTCCGTGTACCTTTCGCTTCCTCCCTCTTTCCATTTTAAGCGGCAGCGGATGTGAGTTGCGAGGATGTCCAGAGGATGCCGAGAGGATACAGCGGATGTTTAATGGATGACAACGGATGTAGAACGTTTGTTGCCCGTATGTGTCGTGGATGTACATCGTACGCGGCAGAAAGTTCATCCGCTGAAAATGTTTTGTGCAGCTCAAAACTTCTTGCGCGGATGAAATCTCAGTGGGTGGATACTCGACGGATAGAGCGCATGAAGCACATATGCAGTGAGTACACAATGGATGCATCACATTTTCCAATGGATGGCAAGCTTTTTTGACCATTTTACATCCTCTTTGCATCCGTTGGTGCAGTGGGACATGGGCTTTAGGCATGAACTCCAAGTGGGTGACTTTGGGACACTCCCTCTCTTAGTGCAACCCACTTTACATGGTTGTTTCTGTGGAGAAAAATAGAAGGTGGGAGTACAGGTAGATCTTGCTTAAATGAATGCCCTGTTTAGCAACTGTTCAAAGTTATGATGTCACTGAAAAAGTAACTTGAAAACCAGTCCTTGCATTGTCCCCACAGTACAGGTAGTAGTGGTGGTATTCAGCAGGTTCTGACCTGTTCTGGAGAACCAGTAGTGGAAATTTTGAGTAGTTTGGAGAACCTGAAAATACCACCTCTGACTGGCCCTGCCCCCATCTATTCTCTGCCTCCTGAGTCCCAGCTGATCGGCTGGGTCTTCTTNTCCTGAGTCCCAGCTGATCGGCTGGGTCTTCTTTTGTTGCCCTGCACAGGAGAATGGAGCTGGAAAGCAGGTTAGTGGGGTTGGGAGGGAATGAAGATTTTGCAGTCTCCTTTCCCTGCCATGCCCACCAAGCCATGCTCACCAAGCCATACCATGGCCACCAAGCCACGCCCATAGAACCAGTAGTAAACAAATTTAAATCCCACCACTGATAGGTAGTCCTCAAATTCCAACAGTTCGTTTCGTTAGTTTCATACAAAATTACAACGGCACTGAAAGAAGTACTTTTGTTTCAACTTGGAAACTGTTTCTAGTCCTTGTGCTTGAGGTGTTATAAAAATGAAACTTGATTTTGGGTTTTACTGATTAGATAGATCTGTTGTTACCGAAATGGCTAGTTCCTACTGTAAAAGAAAAGTGAAACATTGAGGTTTGATGTTACTGTTTTATTCTATGGCACCAGAGGGAGTCGGAAGTCGACACCTTTTCTTTCTTTTTCCCTTCTTTTCTATACTTCTCCTTTCCCCTTCCCCTACCTTATTTTTCATGCTATTTGCTTTGATATTTTTGTGTTTTATATTATAAATTAATTAAAATGGTAAACTATTGAAAAAGTGATTTATGACTATTTTTCACACTTATGATCATTGCACCATCCCCATAATCACAGGATCAAAATTTAGAAGCTTGACAACCAGCTCACATTTATGATGGTGGCAATGTCCCAGGGTCATATGATCACCTTTTACGACTTTCTGACAAGGAAAGATTCACTTAACAACCATATTACTAACTTAACAAGTGCAGTGATCCCCTTAACACAATCACTGTGTCAGCTTTGGAAGCCATATTCCACACTGCCACTTAGCCTGAGAAAGTGGGGGGGGGGGTGATTGAGGAGTTCTAAGTAGACAAAATAAAATTCTTTTCTTAATTCAAGGTTTTTAAGTGTGGTGCAGCAGAGAAAAAGGATCTTACACTGAGACAGAACGTGATTGGTCCATGTGATGTGGTGATGAGAGAAAAGGGGATGTGTTGTAGTTTGGGACATTGTGGGAAGTCCGGGAAACTTTAGTTTCGAGAATTCACAGATGTTCCAGGTGTTATTCTAATAAAGGTACCTTTGAGATTATGCTTGTCTCAGAGTTACTGATTGGAATGGAGGTTTGCTGGAATGCTGACACTCTGCAGTAAATTAACAGGGGCAAGAAAGGTGATAAAATGGGGCCACGCTCACTTAACAAATTCTTCACTTAGCAACAAAAATGTTGGGCTCAATTGTGGTCATAAGTCAAGGACAACCTGTAACATGATCCCTATTTGCATGTTCAGAACTGGCTGCCAACAAGCAGTTGATGGAATGCCAGAAATCATATGGTGATGTCTCATTTAACAACCCTGGGGATTTACTTAATGACCAAGTGGTAAATGACACTGTAAGTCCATCATGGTTAGTTGATGTTTTGCCCAGTGATAAAGTTGCCAATCCCAATTTCAAGGGAGGTCTGTCTGTATTAGGTATATTTGTCATATTACAGGTAATCCTTGACTTGTCACCATTCATTTAGTTTGAAGTTACAATAGCATTGAAAAAAGGGACTTGTGATTGTTTTTCCCATGACTGTGGCAGCATCCTCATGTGATCAAGAGGTGGTATTCAGCAGGTTATGACCAGTTCTAGAGAACCGAAAGTGGAAATTTTGAGTAGTCCAGAGAACTGGCAAATACCACCTCTGACTGGCCCCGCCCCCATCTATTCGCTGCCTCCCAAGTCCCAGCTGATTGGCTAGGTCTTCTTTTGTTGCTCTGCACAGGAGAACAGAGCTGCAAAGCAGGTTAGTGGGGTAGGGAGGGAATGGGGATTTTGCAGTATCCTTCCCCTGGAGTGGGGTAAGAATGGAGATTTTACAGTATCCTTCCCCTGCCATCCCCACCAAGCCATGCCCACAGAACCGGTAGTAAATTTTTTTGAATACCATCACTGATGTGATCATAGTTCGGGTGCTTGGCAACTGACATGTATTTATGACAGTTGCATTGTCCTACTAACATGTGATCATCATTTATAACCTTCCCGGCTGGCTTCTCATAAGCCAAGTCAATGGGGCAACAAAGATTCACTAAATGATTATGTGATTCCATGAACTGCAGTGGTTTGCTTAACAACTATGGGAAAAGGGAGGTTGTAAAATGAGCACAACTGATTCGACAACTGCCTTGTTTAGCAACAGGAATTATGGGCTCAATTGTGGTCATAGGTTGAGTGTTCCGTCCGGAAAAACGCGAGGTAGACCGGGTTCCAACAAACAAAGTCTTTATTAAAGCAAGCAGCAGAAACGGAACAGTCTGGCTGAAGCCGCGGCAGCCTTCTTATACAGGCTTGCCTGCCGGCTTGTAGCCAATGGCAGCTATTTGACTTTGCCACCTTTCAGCGGCTCTTTTGGATCCAGCGCTCTTCTTTGGATTGTTCCTAATGAACCAATCCAACACTGGCCTTTCTGGGCCAATCAGATTACATTTTTTGGAGTATGTCATTCGATACAGAACACCCCTCCCCCCTTAGTTTAGTCCTACATGGGTGACGTAGTCTACGCAGGTAAGTGGGCTTCTTCTGACTCTATTTGACTTGCGCGAGTTCATTTTTGCTGGAGACTTTGAGTTTCGGATGGGATCGATGTCTCTCCGGTCTTCTCCATGGAACCGTCTGGTAGGTGAGTCAGCAAGGTTGCTACCCGGCTTGAGTTGTTCAGGCCAGTGGTTTTGCGCGCCCTCCTGGCTTTCTCGGGCAGGTTGAGCTGCTTTGCTGGTCCCTTCCAGGACGGGTTCCTCTTCATGTGGAATATTTCTGCAAGTTTCATCTCACCGTAAGTGTTCTTTTTGCTCTTTTCGACTTGGTAGATGTTCTGGGTTATTTTTAACATTCTTTTTTTCCTTCATATTATTTTCTTGTATCCCCCACCTCTTTGGTTGTGTTTCGTCAATTTTTATTGTTTGAGGTTGCGCGGTTGTTTTCGCTCGACATTTGGGAATGAAGCTGGTCTATGTGCCCGCTTCCATTCCTGCCATGTCTATGGTTAGACGGAAGGACCGGCCTGTTATTTGTGTGATTGTGGCTGGAGCCGAGAGGGTCCCCAGTAAATTTTTCACGTAGACTAGGTCACCGATTTCAAACGTTCGAAACGGCTGGAGGAGTCGGGGAGTTTCTCAAAGGTGTAGTTTGGATGTAACTATCCAAATTGTATCTAAGTTTCCTCTCCATTAACAATCCGCCAGCTCTTGTTAGTTACAGTACTGGGGTGTATATGTGGAGGGTGAGTAAACAGTTCAACGGTTTATCCTGGACATCCCCTGGGTCCATTTTTTCCAACCCTCCTTGGTAATCTACTTCTTCTCGCCCTACATTTGCCGCCGGGTGGGCTGGCACGGTTTAGTGCATGGGTATACTCTAAAGAGGCTAGGTACTGTTCAAAGTTGTATAGCGGTTAGTTGTGCCATTTGTCGGACACTCTAGGACGTCCGGCAACCCATGGTGTGGAATAGCTTGAGTGTTTGATAACGGCGTCGATTGTGTAGATGACATTACTCGACTTCCAACCAATTTGAGTATGGCATCTACAACAATCAAAACGTATGCCCCCTAGGTGGACCCGCAAAGTCAATAATGGATTCCAGACCAGGGCTCTCGTGGGGTCTCCCCATCCCTATATAGGAGCTTGTGGTGGTATCGGCCTGGTTTTCTGGCATTTATGCATGTAGCAATCCAGTATATCAATAATCTCTTCTAAGCCAGGCCACCAGACATAGCTCCTAGCCAGGTTTTTCATTTTCACAATGGCCTGGGTGGCTTCATGAAGCATACCCAACACTCTATTTTGTAATCTGGAAGTAATTACCACGATCACCCCACAATTACATCCTTTTGTATTGAACAGTTCAGTCTGTCGTGTGCCGAAAGGTTTAAAGTTTTCAGTTTTTGGTTTTCTGGCCACCTTTACCTACCCAATTTAAAATGCGCAGTTAACTGGGACCTTAGCTGTTGCTCTGGTGACATCATTTGCAGATATTGGCATTCGGGCAGGTTTCTATTTGCAGGGTGGTAAATTGTTGTGCCGGGTCTCCTCCGTCATTGGCAGCGGTGTCAACTTAATGCGTCTGCATGGGGGATCTGTTTTCCGGGTTGATGTATCAATATATGTAGGAGCATGCAGCTAGGAATTCTGACCATCTAGTCATTCGGGGAGAATAAAATGTTCGGTGTGGTTTCTTTCCTGCCAAATTCCTAGTAGCGTTTTTTGGTCAGTCACAATGGAAAATGATCTCCCGTAGTGGTACTCGGGAAAACATTTAACTCCGGCGACAATTGCCAGGGCTTCTCTGTCTAGTTGACTATATATTGCGTTCTGCTTTAGAAAGTGTTTTCAAGTAAAAGGCGATGGTGCCTCTCCTCCCGTCAGGAGTTGTGGCTCAGATGGCACCGACTCCAAACGGTGAGGCGTCAACAGGCGACGTCAATGGAAGTATGTTACTAAACTGAATAAGAACGGTCTGAGGTGAACAGATTTTTTATCCTTGGAATGCTTTTTGTCTCTATGTCCCCAAGTCCAACTAGTTTTCTCATCCAGTAAGCGATATAACGTTTCTGTTATCATTTCTTTTTGGGGGAATACGTTATAGAAGTTTATTAGACCCAAAAATGCTTGCACTCCATTGTGTTTTTGGCTCTGGTGCGTTCTCTAATAGTCTTGACTTTTTTTTTTCTGTAGGGTGTATACCCTCTCCGTCAATTAAATAACCCAAAAATTTGACGCGATCAGTCATTAACAGCATTTTTCTTTTTTGACTTTCAGGGCCGGATTCTCAAAATTTTTGTTAGCACCTCTCTCAGTCTTGTTCTCTAATTGGTCGGTTTTTAGCCGAAATTAGGATGTCATCAAAATATGGAACGAACCCTTTAATTCCATTAATAGGTGTTCCATGAGGCTTTGGAAAACCGCGCGCAACGCTTAGTCCAATTGAAGTCTGTTACATTTGAATGCCCTCTGTGAGTTACTATTGTCTGTACCTCGCGCGTTATTGGGTCTACTGGAAGCTGTTATATGCTTGGGCTAAATCAAGCTTGGCAAAAAATTTCCTCCCCCTAGCGAGTGCTTGTAAATGTTGCACGATTGGTACAGGATATGCGCTTTGCTGCAACGCATGGTTCAGGTAGCCTTGTAGTCTCCCGCAATCATACCGACCCGTCAGATTTAACAGGTGTTACTATTCGTGTCTCCCATCTAGCATGGTCAATTGGTTCTATGACCCTTGTTCAATTAATTTTGTTTCATTGGTCATCTATTTTGGTTTTTTCATGCAAAGGGGACTCGTCTGGCTTTTAAACTTCTAGGTGCTACCTGGGGTCTAAACTAAAGAGAATTGGTCCCCCGGTACCTGCCTAAGGTGCCTCGAAGGCGTTCTGGAACTCGTGTATCAGGCTCTCTTCCCAGTTGGTTGCGGCTACTCGGCTCACCTCGGTTATTCCGATCCCCAATGGTGTGAACCATTCGATGCTCAGGAGGCTGGGCAGTCCCAGTCGACTATTGTTGAGACGGACTTCAGCGTGCTGCTTGTATATGAGTCGGAAATGTCCTAGACCTCCACAATTCGGTTTCCTTGGTAGTCTTTTTAAATTAACTTTCGTTCTGAGTTCTTTTAATTTGATTTGGAAACAGCCATCTGATTGTGTTCCAGACACATTGACAGGAAGGATCCTGTGTTGACTTCATCTTGCAGGGCTTTCCTTCAATTTTTTACAACAATTTTCACCTTTCTTCCGCTTTCCATCTGAGCGCTTCCGATAGTGACAGTTTGATGGGTCTTTTTTCTCCGGTTGCCGTGTTCGTTTGTTTGTGGTCCCATTTCTTTTTTGGCTTGCTTTGCTTCAGCTTGTAATGGGGAGTTAGCGTTCTGTTTGGACTCTTTATTTTTTCAATTCCTACAGACTTTTTATGATTATCCCTCTTGCTTGCAAGCTCGGCAGATGGCACCAAAGGAATCTGCAATCGGCTTGAGAGTGGTTTCCCCGCACCAGCGCGCATTCCCAACAACTTCTTTTTTTCGTGCGCTTTTTTGTTGGCGTACAGGTAGGTGGGACCTCATTCATTATCTTCCGTTTCTGATGAATTCGTCGAATCTTCATGAAGTGTGTTTTTTTGTGGCGGGAACTTGGCTTCTTTCCTCTGAATAGGGTCATCACGTTCATTATTTGAGTTCATTTGCTTCATACTGGCCGCTGACTTTTTTGCAGCTTCTGTTCTTGATGTTGGCTATCTGCCATCGCTTCTAGCCACTTATACTGGGTTTTTTTAGTAGTTTACTTTGTAATTAGAGTCTCTCAGACCCTAAGGACAAACTCGTTTGCATGGCTCATCAAGTTCCAGGAACTCGAAGCTCCCCCAGTTGTCGAGAGCCGCTTACGATAGTCAGCGATGTCTCGTCTTCCTTTTGATCCTTTTGTAGAATTCATGCCATTTGATGAGTTTGACACACCTGGTCTAGTGGGCCTTATAGCAACTCGGTGAAGTTCAGACCAAGGTTCCATTTGTTTCACGTCTCGGCTTCGCATGCTTTGCCATCTTGAATGATGGTGGTCCACAATCGATTTAGAAAGACAGCCCTCTTCCACTCGTCTGAGATTCCCGCATCTCATTCCTCTAAGAACATCAGGAAATGTCTATGTATGATGCCCATCCTCTTCGTGGGATTGAAGGGTGAGGCTTGGCGCGTTATTCCCAGCCATCACCTCTTTGCCGAAATTCTTTCTGCCCTGCTCAGTCTCGCATTTAGACATCCATCCTCATTCGCCAGTGTTACATCCGGAAAAAGTGAGGTAGACCTGGGTCAACAAAAAAGTCTTTTCATTAAAGGCAAGCAACAGTAACAGAACCAGTTGCTGAAGCCCGGCATCTTTTTATTATCGCTTTGCCTGCATTCTGTAGAAAAGAGCACTTTAGCGCTCTTTGGATTTGTTCACTGGCCTTTCTGGCCAATCAGATTACGTTATTTGGAGTATACCATTCTATACAGAACTTTGAGGACTATCCGTAGTTCTATTTTTCTGTCTTGCACATCTGTTTTGTATACTAATGCCCTTTCTTTTTCTCTTGCGAAATAATCAATTGAAACATTTCTCCTTTTGACAAAGATATGACATCATTAGAGAAAGAAAGTTCCAATATCTCAGGGGCTTCCACAAAGAGGGAGTCAAGCTATTCTCCAAAGCACCTGATGGCAGGACAAGAAGCAACGGGTAGAAACTAATCAAGGAGAGAAGCAACCTGGAACGAAGGAGAAATTTAATGACAGTTAGAACAATTAATCACTGGAGCAACTTGCCTCCAGCAGTTGTAAATGCTCCAACACTGGAAGTTATTAAGAAGAGATTGGATAACCATTTGTCTGAAATGATATAGGGTCTCCTGCCTAAGCAGGTGGTTGGACTAGAAGACCTCCAAGGTCCCTTCCAACTCTGTTTTTCTATATATTCTGTATTCTAGAATGTGGGCATGCATGTGGGTGTGTTTGTGCTATGCATCAAATTAATCACTGAAGGCTTGCAGCAATATTAGCCACCCTCACTTCTCCCTTTACATCCAAGTATAAAGCAAAGTGATCAAATTAGATAAGTAAACTTGAATAAAATTCTCGTCCCTTAATGAGCTTGGCTAAAAGTTCAATGTGTTCATTTGTCTAAATGTACTGAGTCTCGCACTCTAGTTTGGGATTTTTGAGAAATATGGTCCAGTATTAACTGAGAAACCAAGAAGGATATCCTATTGCCAAAATTGTGGCATATGATAGCATTCCTCACACACACCCATCCCCGGTAGCCTACTACTTTACTACTTAAACCCTCATCTTCAGCAGGTGGATCTTTGAGGACCATTGAGCATTACAAATTCTCTCAATGCATCATAATTACCTCAACACCTGTGCTAAATAAGTTTGCACTGAACTCCTGTGAAAATTCACAGAGCGCTCAATAGCCCTTGAAATTTTTCATTTTAAGCTGAGTGCTCCCACATCTATGGATCGCAGGATGAAGCATGGCAGAAAATTGTTTTGAACTCTCCAGCCTTGGTTCCACTGTCCAAAAAAAAAAAAAAAANGTCCAAAAAAAAAAAAAAAAGTCCTTAGAAACTGATTTCTGTCTCTTGTTATCTAATTATAAGACATTTAGATGGAATTGCAAAGCTTCTGGGACTGAAGCTAAAGCAGCTCTAGTTGGATATATCATTTTTGAAATCTCTTCAGGTCTTTCATCTTTGGTGATATCTTGGCTTTCTTTTGCCATGATTGTGGAGGCTACAGCATGAAAGTCCCTCCAACACAGCGAGGTATGGCCAACTCCCAATGACATATGGACCACCCAAGGCATAATGACTATAAACATCAGACAGAACAGGGTTTCTAATCTTCGGTATGATAGGAGGAAAGTATGGTGTACATTCTTGGCCTTTTGGCTAAAGATAACGTCTAGTGTATACATGAGAAATAATCATATTTTTAAAAAATAATTTGACATTTAAATAAAACCTTCCCCCTCTCATTCCTTCCTTGCTTCCTTCCTTCCTTCCTTCCTTCCTTCCTCCTTCCTTCTTTTTTCCTTTCCTTCCTTCCTTTCTTTCTTTCTTTCTTTCTTTCTTTCTTTCTTTCTTTCTTTCTTTCTTCCTTTCTTTCTTTCTGTCTTTCTGTCTTTGTCTCTCTCTCTCTCTCTCTTTCTATTTCTTCCTTCCTCTTTCTTTTCTTCTGTTCCTTCCTGCCTTCCTTCCTTTTCAAAAGCAATCCTTTTGGCTCTTTGTCTCTATCACTTAAACCATTTTTTAAAAATCTTCTGTAGTTTCTCAATCTGTGGGAAATGGTGGAGAGAGAGAGAGAGAAAAGGCAGAGCAGTAGATTCATGTTGAAGCGGTTAGAAGCCTTTTCCCTGATGATTTGGGCTTCTGTTGATAGCTGGATGAGGAATATTAAAAGATCAAACCATATTAACCTTTCTTTCACTGTCTAAGTAGGACCATAGCATGGTTGAGTGTTATGTCAAAGCAGAAACACTAAGAATGTAAGACTTTGACTTGTGTGATAGGCCATCGTCATTTATTTAACCAAGTCAGGAAGTTTAACTATCTGCTTCTTTCTTTAGCTGTGCCAGCATTTGGCTTCTAGAATCCTTACAATTCCCACAGAGAAATTGCATTTCTGAAAATAGCCTCCTCAAAAAGACAGAACTTGACCAGTATTTAGCAATGGGACGCCCACTATTAGTTAGAGTGGCTGCTGTGCAATCCTTTTTAAAGCAAGGAAGGATTCTCTCTCCATTTTTCCCACTCTCACGCACACTCACACATAAGCACACATACAAACACACAAGCATGCACACACTTTGTGATTGCAACGCTATTGATAACCGGCTGGAGAAACTACTGAAAAACCAGTCATAATGCTGCATGGTGACCAATCAATACAAGAATGGAATGTTTCTTAGTTTATTTGCTTCTCTTTCGACCCCAAAAAATACAACAAATTTCTTTTCATGATTGACTTGGCTAGTTTCATTACAATATTGATGCTCTTGCTGCATTTATTCATCAGACATAAGCAGGGGTTGCCTAGTTCCCACTTGGAAAAATCATGTGTAATTTTAGATGACTCTTCCACACACACACACCTGGTCACTCCAGATGTGTTGGAACTGCAACTCCTAGAATTCTAAGGAGTTCCCAACCTGGGTGAAGTTATTGGAAAGGTAAAAATAAAGGCTATTTTAAGCCAAGCTTTTCTAATGACCTCATAGCTACATCTATGGTGATTTCTTGTCATGGTTGGCCACTGCTTCTTCCAGATTTTTTTTTCCAATTTGCCAGATTTGCTTATAGTTTCAGACACTCTAAAACAGGGTGTCAAATTCAATTTCATTGAGGGACACATCAGGGTTGTGTTTGACCTCAGGGGCTGGGGTGGGCATGGCCAGCTTGCCATCACTCGTTTTGGAGGTTCCTGTGGTGGCCCAAGTGCTCTACCAGCAAAAACGGACTCCAAAGCTCCATTTTCAGATGCGACTGCTTCCTGCAATCCTCTACTAGCTAAAATGGAGCTTGGGAGGACTGCCTGCGGCCCTCCCGAGCTCCATTTTTGCTGGCAAAGGCACCATGGGCCAGTCCTTTGATGTTTCCAGGTCAGTCCCATGGCCAGATCTAAGCACCCCATGGGTCAGATTTGGCCCACAGACCTTGAGTTTAACAC
The DNA here is from genome assembly GCA_004320025.1 of Laticauda laticaudata. Classification (NCBI taxonomy): domain Eukaryota; kingdom Metazoa; phylum Chordata; class Lepidosauria; order Squamata; family Elapidae; genus Laticauda; species Laticauda laticaudata. Next base: position 31,737 of record BHFT01001237.1, on the reverse strand, counting down.
CCCTGCTCTAAAAATCTGAAAAGGGGGGAAAATCTAGATTTGCTTACTTTATTGATTTATATCATACTCTTCCTATATTTGTACAGCTTATGGTACTTAACCAAGACTAAGATAATTATGATTTTTTCTCTGGGTTTGTATGAGACAAGAGCCAGTTTGATGTCATGGTTAAAGCATCAAGTTTGAAACTGGGAGAATGTGTATTCTAGTCTTGCCTTAGATACAAAGCAAGCTGGATGACTTTGGTCCAGTCATTGTCTCTCAGCCCTAGGAAGGAGGAGGCAAAGGCAAACCACTTCTGAAATTTTGCCAAGAAAACCCTAGGAACCTTTCCAGGCAGTTGTCAAGTGTCAGTATTAACTCAAAGGCAATAATAACAATAAACAATTGCCAATAAGAAAGACAAAAAAACCCTCAACCTAGTGAATGTGGCTGTACCTAGAGATAGCAGAATAGAAGAAAAAGAACTGGAGAAAATCACAAAATACAAAGAGCTGCAAATAGGAGTAGAATAACTATGGCAAAAGAAAACAAAGAGAACACCAATATAACAGGTATGTTGGGTGCAATTCCAAAACATCTGGTGCACCACTTGAACATGATCAGCATTGACAAAATCACCATCAATCAATTGCAAAAGGCAGCTTTACTTGAAACAGCTTACAACATGTGCCAATCTGTGCCAACCTGTACCTTTAACATTTCCCTATCCCAGGTCCTTGGGAAGCACTTGATAGGTGGATAAAAATGCCAAGTCCAGTCCAAAAATCTGGTTACCTATGCTGGAAATCATAAAAAGAGCCTTGTTGATGCAATGATTAGAATGCAGTATTGCAAGCTAATTTTGCTAACTGCTACCAGTTCAATCCTGACCAGCTCAAGATTGATTCAGCCTTCCATCTTTTCAAGATCAGTGAATTGTAAGGTCTGTAAACCATTTAGAGAGGGCTGTAAACAGAAGTGGTATTCAGCAGGTTCTGATCAGTTCTGGAGAACCAGTAGTGGAAATTTTGAGTAGTTCAGAGAACCGGCAAATTCCACCTCTGACTGGAGATTTTACAGTAACCTTCCCCTGTCATGCCCACTAAGCCACACCCACAGAATCGGTAAAAAAAAATTTGAATCCCACCATTGGCTGTAAAGGACTATGAAGTGATATGTCTAAGTGCTATTGCTATAAGAACAACACAGGACAACAACTTAGTCTTGCTCAATTTTAGACTACAGCATGATTGATTTGTTTGTGGTTCAGTGGATCTTGCAAACACAATCTCTATCTTCTGTGACATGCATTGGAAAAAGAAAAATTATCTAAACCTTTGCTGGCTTCTTATCTGAGGAACATGAATAAATGTAGAAAAAGCACCAGAATGTAGAAATGTAGAAAAATAAATAAATGTAGAAAAAGCACCACTTTTGTTGTCAACTCATTTACTAAGACTGTATTACTATTATTCCTCTCATCCTTCTTAATACCTATCTATTCCCACTTATGACTATAACCATATTGCTTATATCTTTACAACTTATATTGTTTTTATTGTTTCCTAGTAAGATTTGATTGCTTAATAGTTTCCTATGACTATCACTAAGTGTTATATCTTATGATTCTTGATGAATATATTTTATATTTTCTTTATGTACACTGAGAGCATATGCACCAAAGACAAACTCCTTGAGTGTCCAATCACACTTGGCCAATAAAGAATTCTATATAGATATACATACAGAGGTGGTATTTAGCAGGTTCTGATCAGTTCTGGAGAACCAGTACCAGAAATTTTGAGTAGTTTGGAGAACCGACAAATACAACCTCTGATTGGCCCCTGCCCCCATCTCTTCTCTGCCTCCTGAGTCCCAGCTGATTGGCTGAGTCTTCTTTCGTTGCCCTGCATAGGAGAATGGAGCTAGAAAGCAGGTTAGTGGAGTGGGGAGGGAATGGGGATTTTATAGTATCCTTCCCTTGCCACACCCACCAAGCCATACCTGCAGAACCAGTAGTAATTTTTTTTGAATCCCATCTCTGTATACATACACAAATATCTCAAGTCAACAAACATACACCCTCTATTTTCCCCACAACAATAACAATTTTGTGAAGAGGGCAGTGAGAGAGTCATTGGGCCAACATTCCTAGCCAGCTTTCCAACACGAGAGATTAATTTTTTTAATAAAATAAATTCCTGTTCCTGAAATAGAGAAAAAGACAAAGGGCATTCTATTAATATATTTATTATTTTGTTGGTACTGTATACCAGACTCCTACTGCAGGGAGTCCAGAGCAATGTACTGTGGGAAAACAATAAATGATCTTCACTAAAACACTCTACACAAAAATAAAACCATAAAATTGATTAATAGCACAATGTTTAGCTGTAGAGCAAATTCAAACCCATTTTTAAAAGCAAAACTTTATACTAGACAGCCAAGTCCTGCAGCAATTGTTATTCTGCAACTGCCTAGCCTAAACAAGCATGTTTTAAAACCAGCAGTATTGGGGACTGCTACAATTCTCCAAGTCCATAAAACATAGGGAGGTGTTTAAGGATATGTTATTTCCTTCCCCTCAAACTGTTCAAAAGGTAGGGCTATTCTTTAAACATTTCAGTGTGGTATCTTCCTGATATAGCCAACATAGGGAGAAGCTTTCAATTTTTCTGGCAAACTTCAGAAGGTTGAAATTCATATCTCATCTGCTTCAGAGAAGGAAGTTTGGGTTTCAGCCCTGCTTAATTCTGCAAACTTCAAGTGTCAATTCAGGATTGCTGGTATAAAGGAACTTCTACCCTTGGTATACTAAACAGGTTGTTCAGCTGTTTTGGAAAACAGTGCAGTAATAAAGCTTAGGAAAAGGTTAAAAGTGTTTGTTTATTAAACTTACAGGCTGCTCAATTTCATCCTGACTCTGGGCAGTATACAATAGAAAACAATTTAAAAATAGAATAATACTGAGACAGAGCAAAACAAATATCCAGAAAAGCAATATCTCTCCATTCATAACCATTTCTACAAGAAAAGCAGCTGTTGTGTACTTAATTCATTTCATTTCTTGTTATCCTTCTTTTCGACTCAAACAGCATTCAGAATGATTCTCGGAAAGAATTACAAGCTGAATTTAAACAAACCCAATTTGCATGTAAAAACCAAGAGAGGGAAGAGGCAATATTATGGATACTTTTAAAATATTAGTCAGCAGGAAGAAGGCAAATAAGAGTTGCTAAGTAAAATCTGCAAGAACCAGGGTTAACCTCATGCCTGGAAAAATAAGGTAGCAAAGTCTTTTGCAGAATGGAAGTGAGTGACAATGGCATAGCTCCTTACAGATGGTTTGTTTAATTTCAGAACAGAGAGGAAGTCAGAAGCATGCCTTCCTGGATGTGCTTAGAGCAGTTCTTCTCAACTTTGGATGCCTTAAGATGTGTGGACTTCAATTCCCAGAATTCTCCAAAAGAGGGGCAACTTTCAATGGTGTAGTCGTGGCCACCATCTTGACTTTCAACATCCTTGATATTTCTACTCAAACCATAGCCCTTCTTTCTAAAAAAAATAAAGATACTCTGGAATCACTTTCCAATGAATGCACTTTCTTGATAGTATTATGGATACTGTAATGTTAAGTACAAGCTTATTGCAGGATGTTTTATATATTTCTTAGGTCATTAAAATATTAGCTGATCAGCCAACATTAGCTAGGTGCTTCTATTTGCTGAGGCTTTCTTAGGGTGCAGTTGGGCCTATGAAATCAATATATGCAATTTTTGTACCACAGTACATCATTTTTGTTCTCTGGGGTTATATTTCTTTCTCTTTTTTAATGATAGCTACATTCCCATCCTAGATGATATCAGCTGCTGATATAAATTCTCTAACATAATAGTGAGCTATAGGCAAATGACCTTTACATCTTTGCATGCATACCATTTGGAACTTAGTGTAGTGAAAAACCTACACCTGAGGAAAAATAGCACAACAAGCGTAATATAGTTAATGATATCCCTCAATTGATACACACTTCAATAAGACAGGTTGCACTTTTTTGTGGCAGTGTTTTTCAACCTTGGCAACTTTAAGATGTGTGGGGACTTCAACTCCCAGAATTCCCCAGTCAGCTGGGGAATTCTAGAAGTTGAAGTCCATGCATTTTGAAGTTTTCAATGTTGCAAAACATTGATTTATGGTGATTACCAGGACTTTTACCTTTGGGTTATTGCATCACATGATTAAAATTTTGGTGCCCTGAAAGACCAACTATTTACCATAGCAGCAATCTTGTTGTCTTTGGCAAGTCTGTACTGCATTGATTTGAAGTCCTTAAAATTTAGGGAGTAAATCGTGTTTCACTTTTGTTGTTGTTTTAGGCCAAGCATGGAATTGACATTGATGGCTGTCATAAAATAAAACAGAAACTTGAATTCCCAATTTCTAATTGAACAGTTGAGAACTCAGGTAGTCATTGGGGACTTGTTTATGGATCATTCATCAGTTCAAGAACTGGAAAGGCCGATTGGAAGCTGGTAAAGGAGGAAAGGCCATTTAAAATACATTGTAAATGCTCTGTTTTACAATTAATGAATGAAATCTTGTGAGCGGTGGATGTATTTATAAAATAAACATTGCTCAACTGCCTCAACTCTTATTTTTCCATTGCAGGCTGAATGCAAAAGTGAAAGAACAAAAACCAGAAGATCTTTTTATTTCTATCACAAGAAGTTAACAGTTAGTCTTCCACAATTGAATAGAATAGAATAGAATTACAGAGTAGGAAGGTACCTTGGAGGTCTTCTAGACCCAACATCCTGCTTAGGCATGAAATCCTATACCATTTCAGACAAATAACTATCCAATCTCTTCTTAAAAACTTCCAGTGCTGGAGCATTCACAACTTCTGGAGGCAAGTTGCTCCACTGAATATTTGTTGTAACTGTAATAAAATTAATCCTTAGTTCTAAGTTGCTTCTCTCCTTGATTAGTTTCCACCCATTTCTTCTTGTCCTGCCCTCAGGTGCTTTGCAGAATAGCTTGACTTCTTCTTGGCAGCCCCTGAGATATTGGAACTCTGCTATCATGTCATGTAATGTTATAGTTAACACTATCAGTGCTAACTGATAGTAGGTCAGTGAGTTTTCCACACATGGTGGGATTCAAAAAAATTTTTACTGCCAGTTCTGAGGGCATGGCTTAGTGGGCGTGGCAGGGGAAGGATACTGTAAAATTTCCAGTGAGAGGTGATATTTGCCAGTTCTCCAAATTACTCGAAATTTCTGCAACCGGTTATCCAGAACTGATCAGAACCTGTTGAATGCCACCTCTGCTTTCACAACTTCCACAACTAATCAACCAATGGAATAGCTGGCCTTCAGAAGTTGTGGCAGCTTCATCACTGGATGCTTTCAAGAAGAGACTGGACTGTCATCTGTCAAAAAATGGTGTGGGGTCTCCTGCTTAGGCAGGGAATTGTACCAGATGACCTACAAAGTCCCTTCCAACTCTGTTATTCTGTTCTGTTCTGGATTGTGTGCTACTGATATCTTTTGCAGAGGAAATGACAGTCAGAGCCATTTAAACAGAGAGGGTTTTTTCTGCAGAAAGCTTCCCTTTCTGTTAGTAAAAATAACCATGCATGTAAATAATTTATGGAAAGCCTCAGATTCTAGGTAATTCGTGGTTACATTATTCCACCTACAACCCACTTTCACTGTCTTTTTGGAGGTTAAGGGGGAGCTTTCAGCTAAATGTTCACACCATTAGTGAAACATAAATAAAGCTAAGTTGAACTTATTGAATTAGCATGTGGATTGTGTTGCAGCTAACAATTGTTTTTTCTCACCACTCTGAATTTTGCAAGAGAATTCTCAGGTTAAAAAAAAAGTGCATAACCTGAAAGCAAGATCAACATAGCATCAAAAAAGTTTTTTATGGTGGGAAAAAGCTTTAAAAATGCAAACATATTTTTTTAAAATGCAGGTAGATGTGGAAACAGGGAATGTAGAAACAGAAGTTAGTATAATTTATCTGGAATTTAAGTGCTTTCTGTAAAATGTTTTCTCTATCCAAATTGAGGTCAATCACTCAAGGATTGTTCTTATTCACCTCACACTGTGGTGACTTCAATTAACATCTCTATCCATCTCAGAAACTCTTCCTTTTCCCTCTTTTTTAAAAAAATACTACTACTTAAAGAAAATCACCTGCTGTTAACAAGGGTGAAATAAGACATAAGGGGAAGCTGGTAACTCTGAATTTAACTATCACACAGTCTGTGAACAATGTGGAGGGAATCTGTACCTATGGCACTCTTTTAGGACAACCATTCACCCCTGGCTGAACGAAATAGTCATCCAGCTCAAACTCCCACTCAAACTTTAACTTGTCATTTGAGATACTCAAACCCACCCTGACATGACACCATTAGTGAAATATCCAATTCCACAGCAGCTTTTTATCTTTTAAAACAATTATTTGGAGAATCTGTTTTGGATAGCTAAAAAACAGGATGTTTTTTTTAATGCAGGTACCCCTTTTATGTACTTTTTCATCAGGCAACTTCACCAAACTAACATGTATAAATTCATTTTATAGATTCAGACAATGAATCATTTTGACAAAATTAGTTCTTTGTATAATTATTTATGTGGATAACTGCTCTCTATGCACAAAAATAATCAATGTTTTGCTCTTGAAGGGGAACAAAAATGGCATAGTCAAGACAAGTAAATTACCCTTCCTCAATCCGACTTTTCTAGGGAATATAAACTATCAGCTCAACCATCAAAACATTTAGACATAAGAATGTTGATTAGAGACAGATATGGTGCTGAGAAATAAAATTATTAAAAGAAAACACCTGGAGAATAGTAACTTTTATACACCATGAACCGTGGTGGCCCAGCGATTAGAATACATTACTATAAGCTATTTCTGCTGAGTGCAGTTCATTTCTCACCATCTCAAGGTTGACACAGCCTTCCATCCTTCCAAGATGGGTAAAATAAGGACCCAGATTGTTGGGATCAATACTGTGACTCTGTATACCGCTTAGAATGGTCAAAATTGGGAGCATCCTATCAAATTCTGTACCTGTCAACAATGGTGTCCCCCAAGGCAGTGTTCTATGGACGCAACTCTATTCATACTCGTACATAATGACCTTTCTGTGTGGGATCTTTCTTCATATCAAGAGCAAACTGCATTCTCTTTGCTGATGATGTAAGAGCTATTCAATCGACCAACAGAAATATGCTACCCTTGCAATAAAGACCTTGAATATTTGAAAACTTTCCGGTGTTGATCTCTTCCAGTGACAGACCGAAATCCACATCATACAGACGGGTTTCGACTCTGTGCTTGCCACCGGAACTCCCCGAGCCGCGTGGTTTTGGGCGCTAACACACTAGCCACGTAAGAAGTGGTTGAGCAGGGGGGGAGAACTGCCAGCAGGGTCAAGGAAGAGGCGCGATTTCTCTCTCCCAGGCTGGCCATTTACTCCCCTTCTCGAAGGCAGGCAGTCTGCAGCGAGCTTGGTCAGAAAGGTGGCCACCTCAAAGAAAACTTGAGCACTGGAAGGAATGCTGCAGGAGGTAAGATAAGTTCACCAGGTTAACTGGAAAAAGCACAATTGGAAGGTACCCTGGAAGTTTAAACAAACATAGCAATTGTTTCCCAAGAAGATTTTGAAGCAGCAAAGAGAGAAATAGGAAAAGGATTAGATTTTTTTTCTTCCCTCTTCATATACTGACAGCTAAGAGAACTTAAGCAAGAAATTTGAAAAAAAAATCCACTTTGAATTAATAGGCATGTAAGCTGAAAATTAAAAAGTCAAAGGTATAAATTAAAGATTCTGATATTCAAAAGCTTTTAAAAGCAGGGAAGGAGAAAAAATAATAAAAGGGTAGGATCTGGAAAATGGGAGGATGTACTGCCTGGAACTAACTAAAGGCAACTTAAGATGTTGAAACTTTAACCAAGATTCCCCAAAGATACCTCTCTAAATGAACTATGGCAACAACAATAATAGAAGCCCACGGAAGGGGAAAGGGAAGAAAAGCAAGAAGAAAACAGCCTTGGATTATTTTTGATTTCCTTGGTGATTTTTGGTTTTTGCATTTCTAATATGACTGAAATATCGCAATTGGGTGAGTTGTTTAAAAGGCGTTTAAAATGGCATCACCCTTAGAAAGAACTAATAATTGGTGAACTATTAAAAAATGGAAAGAAGATGCACAAAAGGGACGAGGTTCTTTGGCTTTATGATTCCAATTCTTAGGTAAGTAGTATCTGGAACTTATAGAAACAACAAGAGACTCTTACAGAACAAGAAGACTGGGACAAGAAGAAGTCCAATCTTTAATGATCAGATAATTTAAGTGGGGGGGAGGAGAAAGGGGGTGAAAGAGAGTGAAAGGGTTCAGACTAGAAAAAAAACGACCAAAAGAAGAAGAGTTTGAAAGATAAGTATAATTTAGAAATGCAACAGAAGAGGGGAACAGATTGAGAAAATTAGAAGTAGGAGGAGATGAGGGTAAAAAGGAGGAGGCGAGAAAAAGAAGGGGAAAGAGGTAGGAATAAGAATGTTGTAAAAGACGACACAAACAAGGTATAGAGAAACGGGCAAAAAGATATAAGGTTTTGAAACCTAACGCACTGTTTGAGAGATCAATGGAATGAAACCTTTAATTTGTAAAAAGGGATTCTGCAAAGGATAAGGTAGGATTATTATATTGCAAAATAGAAATAATTTAGAAAATATGACTCTGAAATTATGGATAAATACTCACTGTATATGTAGTGAATGTTTTGTTAATAAATAATATGAATAAACTGAGAATGAGAGAATTAAATTAGGAAAGGATGGGACATTTTAATTATTATTATATGATTTTATAAAAATATAAGTGAGAATAATGGAAAGAAAAGAATTTAATTATGGAAAGTTTATAAAGTGTTCCCAGGAAGTATGATATTTAATTGAAAATAGAGTGTTAAAGAATGTTAAGATTTTACATGAATAGTAATGATCAGAATTGAATTGGAATGGAATGTAGTGTTTTTATTTAACATATATTAATAGTCTATATAATCTTTTTCTTTAGAAATAGTGTGTTTTAGGAATATACCAAGCAGAATTTGATTGGAAGTGTATGTATTATATTGTATGTTACTATATCTTAATAAGTATACGATGAAGTTAAATAAAGAGTTTGAATTGATAAAATTAAAAGATATAAAGGTGTCATCTATTCCCAATTATAAACGGAAGGGGGAAAATTTGTTTAATGAGAAAAGAATATGAAATTGTCAGAACAGGAAAGACAAAAGTATTAACATACTAATGATTTGAACTGAGATGAGATAATTAAAATAAGTTGAGAAAATTAAAAGAGGGGAAAACTATCGTAGAAATATAAACAGTAATAAGATATCGGAATAGAACCGAAAAACAGATGAGCGATGAAATTAGTTGTGTTCTACATGAAGAAGAAGTGATAATCTGGGACTATGCTCTATTTTTCAAAAAAGAATGTTTTTATTTGTATTTGTTTTTGCTGAAAACCCAATAAAAATTTTTCAAAAAAAAAAAAAAACCCTTGACTATTGTTTGAGGTAAAATCCCGCGTATAAGAAATGAGTGCATACAGGGAGGACGTAGTGAGAGGTAGGGAAGAATAACACACACACAGCACATCAGATACATGTCTTAAGTAAATGTAGGTTTTTGACTTCAATAAACGTTTAAAGCAAGATCCAAGCATAAGCAGTCCAAGTCATTCACAGGTAGGCAGTCAGGGATACATCCAAATATCCAAAGTCCAGTATCAAAAAACAGTTAGTAACAGCACTTACATCAATGAATCACGTAACAGTCATTCGGAGGATGGCAAAACGTCTCCAAGCAGAAGGAATACAGACTCTATCACTTCATAAGACTAAACAACCAGGTTTCTTGGCTCATTTTATGCCATGTTTGCTGAACCACACCCAATTAACAGTTTTAGCGATTCTCTTAAGATCATTAGTATTAAAATGTCTCTTTCTAGTTTATATATTTTCCAAATAACTGTTAGGTGAACTTTTAACAACTATTCCTAACAACTATGTATCAGAATGGTCCAAACAAATCGGCAACTTCCACAATCCAGAGGGGAACCTTCATGGGCCTTTCTAGCGCTTCAGAGAAGGCCTTAAAAAAATCGTGGACCAAAAATATAAGTATTAAATTATTATATATAATCTAGCTAATTTAATTTAATTACAATACATTTAATACATTTTCTCTAATCTTATGTTCTAAGTTAAGTTTACTGTCAAGTTCACTTTCAGCAAGTGAAAGTCCTGAAACATATTATCCAATCTCAGAATTGTCCGTTCTTATCAAAGCCCGGTTAGCTGGCTTCTTTAATTGGTAAGACTTTCATAAATCCAGGGGAAGGCCAAGCTATTGTGTTTGGTTTTGGGAGAGTGATGGGGAAAATGACCAATCACAGTTTTGTTTTAATGGCGCGGGACAAAAACAAAAGATCATGGCCTTCAGTGTGGAAGTACGCTACCAGCAACTGCATCAGTGAAAGCGCTGGACAACATTCTCACTCAGCTGAGGAACAGGTTTCAAGGAGTCATGAAAAACTGGATGTTCCTTGCCCTTCTGGACCCAAGAAAGTTTGCCGCTCATACAGAGAAAATTTCCCCAGCTCTGCGTTCTAAGAGTGAGGGCTGAGGTGAAGGCCCAGCTGTAGTGCTCCGGTTCGCCACTGTTTCATATCTCAACAATAACAGATAACAGATAATCAGGAGTTGGAAAGGCGACCTTGTAGGTCATCTACTCTAACGCCCTTGCCCAATGTGGGCAGAACCCCTATCACCATTCTGAGGCAAATGGGCAGTCAATTTTCTCCTTGACAAGTCTACAAGTGATGGCGCTCCCACAAACTATTTCTGCTTCTAAGCCATAATATTTCGTGCTTCAACACCATAACAATACAAGAGCAACAAAAGTACAAACTCAAGGTTAATCTCACAACAAAGCCTGACTGCAGGAAATACGACTTCAGCAAACAGAATGGTCAATGCTGACAATTACTCCGTACCCTGACTCTGGGGTTCTTCTCCAAAGCCCCAAAAACTTTAACCTCATAGCTGATCTTCTATTACCTGACCTCATCCCTTTCTTTAAGAGGTCTGTAGGGAGTGCACTAAGTGCACCACACGTGCCTACCATCCCTGTCATATTGTTCTTTATTTTATTACCTATTATCTTGTAAGCAATTGACAATAAATAAATACATAAATAAATAAATAAAAATAAAGCACTGTGAAGCAGTATATAAGTCCAAGTGCTATTGCTTTTTTATTCATTTCTGCCTACAAAGAGGCTTCCTAAAATCTAGTTTGCCTAGAATTTCTGCCAAAGAGAGCACCTTTAAATTTTGCTCCTGCTATGACACTTTCTCCAGAAGCACACAATTTTCTGGGCCGGGGGTAACTCTAACCATTACTTTAAAACTAAATCACCTGATAGTAAAATCAGGCACTCCATAATACACAATGTATATTTTCTTTTTTTTTCTTAAAGAAAAACATCTGTAGTGAACATGAAAAATGTCAATTTTTCAGAAAGGCCAAGAACTCAATAAATGCCAGTCCTACCAGCTTTTACCTCTTCCAGCGTTTCAGGTATTGATAGGTGAAGCTTTTCCATTCTATTTTTATTGGTGAAAGTTGGCCTCCTTAAGACCCCCCCCTTTTTTTTTTCTTTTTCTTTTAAGGAAATTGGATGCAGTGGGTTGTGGAGAGCTGGGGGTAAGATAATGTGAAGGTCCCAGGTGATGCTTTTGCTGTAAGCCATCTGTGGGAGTTCAGATCATTAAAGAGTTTGTTTGTCTTGAACAGATCTGCCCAAGTCTTCCAGGAGGTTAGTTGGCCTACTCTTCATCACTGGCTCAGCATTGTCTCTGGGGACTCATTAGCTCAGGCAGAGCTTTAATATCTGGCAAACCTTAAAAACATAGAAGCTGCTATTTCCAATTCTCTGTGAACATTTGTGTCTTGTGTGCACAAAAAGATGCCTTGTCATGTCACATGATAAGCAACTGGTCCCAGCCAGATCCTATTGCCATCCCCAAGTTGTCCTTCCCTATAGAATATGCCAGAGGGGAAAAAAGACTCATTCCTGCAACTGAAAAAATGTTCTATTTTAAAGTTAATTCAATTATTTTTTAAAAAAAAATATTTTTATTGAATATTTTCCAACAATTTATAACACTTGTACACTCTTTACAGTGCTACAGCATCGAAAGTACTTGTATATACATGATAATTACATTATTAATCTTTACTTCTATTTTCTAGCCAATTATAACATGCATCCCAGACCAAATAATATTCTGATTCACCTCTATCTTTTAGTACTAGAGTAAGCCTGTCCACCTCTGCACAATCTAAAATCTTTTTTATCACCATCCCCTCAGAGCGAATGCTATCCTGTTTCCATTTTTGTGCATACATAATTCTGGCTGCAGTGGTTATGTGCAAGATAATACATTTAATTTGTTTTGCTATATTCTCCTAGTTATCCCTAGTAAAAAGAGTACAGATCTAAACTCAGTTTGTTGGCTCATTATTTCTCTAGCCATTTTTTAATTCTAGTCCAATATTTCCTGCTTCTGGACATGGCCACAACATGTGAAAAAAGGTACAAAATTAAAAAAAGAAGAATATAATTCAATAATGTTATATACTTGAGCAATCAGTGGAAAATGTTATTGATGGTTAATGTAATGTAATGCAATACTTTTTTCATGAAATCATAAAATTGGAAGGTACAACAGGGATCATCTAGTCCTCTGAAATGGGCAAGAAGAAAAATATAAAAGATGGCTGACCAGACGCTTCTTAAAAATCTCCAGAGTTGGAAAACACACAGCCCTCCATAGGTAGACTGCTCTTCTGTTATACAGAACCTAGGAAGTTTTCCTTATATTTAAGAAATTCAAGGTAGGTGGAATTTACACCTGCTATTTCAGGTCCTAGTTTCTATAGCTATGGAAAATAATTATTATCTTCCCTATAGCTCTACATTATATACCTAAACATGGCTATCACATTTTTATTATTTTACTTTATTTATTATTCAACTTATTGCCCGCTCATCTTATGACTTGGTAACTCTGGGCAGTTTACCATATATTAAAAAATAATTACAAAACCTATACACAATACAAACTAAATAATATAAAAAGATAAATACTCAACCCTAACTAATAAATAAAATAAATAAATAAAAATAAAACATGGAAGGGGGCAAGCCAAACTGGCTGTCTGGAGCTCAAGCCTGCTACAACTTAAAATTCTAAATTAAAATGATCCTTGTGTCCATTTGTTGAGAAAGGTATAGTTTATTAGAGAGCAAGTGTATTGCAGTAGTGCAAAGCCAGAACTCAAAATTGCATGCCAAATTCCCTAAGACCTATTTTTCCCTCCCTTAACTGTTTCTCATTGCTCACCCCAAGGCAACCAATCAGGTTCAGGCAAGATGTTTTCATAACAGTCAGTTCAAGCATAATTTGCTATGCAGCCCCCTCCTTCTTCAAGCTGGGTGACTTTGAGGCAGCGTCTCAATGAAATGCAGCACTCACTTTCATTTTCCGAAGTGTTCCCCCTTCCATCCCCTTTCCCACAGTTCACGATAGTCTGTCACCACATAGCAGTGCTAGGATTCAATTTTTTTTCCTACTGGTTCTGTGGTCATGACTTGATGGGCATGGCAGGGGAAGGATACTGTAAAATCTCTATTCCTTCCCCAGTCTTGGGGGAAGGATACTGTAAAAACTCTATTCCCTCCCCACCCCACTTATCTGCTTTCAAACTCTGTTCTCCTTTGCAGGGCAACAAAAGAAGACCCAGCCAATCAGCTTGGACTCAGGAGGCAGAGAATAGATGGGGCGAGGTCAGTCAGAGACGGTATGTGCGTGTTCTCTGAACTACTCGAAATAACCACTACTGGTTCTCCAGAACTGGTCAGAACCTGCTGAATACCCCCTCTGAGTGAAGCACAAATAAGCAGAAGGTGGCAGCTGACATCTCAAACAATCTTTGTGCTTCCCACAAAGAGCTTAAGAACAATCTCTCCATCTTCTCCTCTCCAGACCAAAGCTCCTTCAGCCCACCCTGACATAGAGCATATTTTCAGGTTCTTGTATCTTCCTTATTGCCTCTCTGAGCCCTCTTTACTCTGTCAATATCCTTCTGGAAATGGGATGGCCTGAACTGTATTGAGTTGAAAGAAAAAAAAATACTTTGCATATCTTTGATAAAATGTTGCAAGAACACAATAACAGGTTTTTTTTAACAAAAATATTTTTAAATAAAAAAATCCATAAAAATCAATATAACTGTAATTATCAAAAAAGCAGAAGCACTGAAAGTTTAGAAGGCCAACACATCAAGAACAATGAAAATTGTCCTGAAATTTAAAAATAGAATTGGTGAGCTTATTCTAGGGAGTGAACGGAAAGACACTCTGAAGCTCTTCTCATTTCAATAATACAAAGAATAATGATAACCTTGCACCGTGTGGTGCATATACACAGCAATTGATAGGAAATAACATAATCAATTTAATTAAGGGCTCGTTTCATATTCTGGTTTAATGAAGTTTAGCTGTTTAGCATACTTTTTTAAATGTTAAAAGATATGATATAAATTAACCAGTTCCCACATTTTTAGATGGAAGGAAATCTAGGTGGCCCTAAGAAAAGGGGAGAAAAGCAGAAGATTTAATCTTAAAAAGTATGGACAACTTTAGTGAATTAAACCAAAGACCTTCATATTCTATCCTTCTATTTTCAGCAAAGAAAGTGAGAGAGTAGCACGACCCATCTGTCTTTTAAGCAGAATATGGGCAACCATCTGTCAGGGATTCTCAAACGGTATCCTGCATGGATTCAATGACTTCCTATTGTCATGTCCTATTCAATAACTCCAATTTTCTGAGACATACTTTCATCAAACCATGGAGATTTCTTTTATCTATGTGAGTTTCAAAAGTCACCTTTTACAAATCCAGATCATTGATTCATCTTTTTCAATTACTCTTGCACTTGGCAGGCCATGGCCTTTCCAGGATATCATACTGTGAGCTTTTTTTTTTTTAATCCCATCTGGTCAGAAATTCAACTGAGAACCTTCTGTGCAGACAGCTTATATTCTGTGTTGAGTTCCCCCCCCAAAAAAAAATTATCTGACCTGGTGACCATCGTTACATCTACTACATGCTTTCTATCACTCCCGAAACTAATGTTAGTGAATGCAAGGGTCCATTCTGCATTGCCTGCATAGGAGAAAGAGAATAAAATTCCAATTACACCATTCTTCTCTTCAGCTGAAATTCTATATTGTTCTAGAAATCGTATTTCTATATAACTGTTATAAAAATCTTTAAAGTACTTAAATAGGACCCCCAGCTTGGTGGTAAAGGAAAAGGTTCCCCTCGCACATATGTGCCAGCTGTTTCCAGCTCTAGGGAGCAGTCCTTATCTCCGTTACAAAGTCAAAGTGCCAGCGCTGTCCAAAGATGTCTCTGTGGTCATGTGGCCGGCATGACTAAACACCGAAGGCACATAGAATGCTGTTATCTTCTCACCAAAGTAGTCCCTATTTTTCTACTTGCATTTTTTTAACATGCTTTTGAACTGCTAAGTTGGCAGAAGCTGGGACTAAGTAACAGGAGCTCACTCCGTTACACGGTGCTAGGGATTCAAACCACTGAACTGCCTTTCTGATCGACAAGCTCAGCATCTTAACCACTGAGCCACTGCTTCCTTGGTGGTAACATAGATCTTCAGAATTCTTGTCCCACTATGACCAATGTTAAAATTTTGAGAAATAGACATAATGGGGGCAGGGCGACCTAAATTCAAGGGATACCCCCATCTTAAGATATAAGGGAAAATAGCTCAGATTGTTAAGTTTTTATAGCAGACATAAACACTAGATTGATTTACTTACTTACTTACTTATTCATTTATTTAATTTCTGCCTTTACTGTTTTTATAAACAATTCAAGGCCACAAACATTTTGAATACATTTTCCTCTTCCTATTTTCCCTGAAACAGCAACACTGTGAGGGTTGGACTGAGTGAGAATGGCTGGCCCGAAGTCACTCAGCTTGCTTTCATGGCTAAAGCAGGATTAGAACTCACAGTCTTCCACTTTCTATCCGAGACCAAATTGACTTACCATTTACATATCTCATTGATATACACAGGGGTGGGATTCAATTTTTTTCACAATTGGTTCTGTGGGCATGGCTTAGTTGGTGGGCATGGCTTGGTGGTCATGTTATTGGCTGGGCGTGGACAACTCAATATCCCTCACATCGAAGCACGCATCTCCTCGTCTGACCTCTCATGACTGTGGGAAAGCTGCAACAGTCGTAAGCGTGAAAAACTTTTTTCAGTGCCATTGTAACTTTGAATGGTCACCACACAAGCAAAGTACCAGCAAAGAAGGGAAAAAAATTCCAGAGAAGTTCCAGAGACAGGAGGTCTAGTCCTGCCAAGAATGTAATAAGGGTTAAAGGAGAGGCAGTTTCTGTAAGCAACACCAGAATGTTTCCTTCCTGCATTCCTTGCAGGATTAGGCCAGTAATTTCTTTTAACAACCAGTTATCTGAACTGCATAGAATGTTAACAATTGGTTCTAGTGAATAGGTGCAAATCGGTAGAATCCCACCCCTGGATATATACCCATATACATAGCTCAACAATATATTTTGTGACCATTTCCACAACTAAAATACACCCAGTATTAGTCAACACAGCCAAGGAAAATTATGTATAGAGTAGTGATTTACATTCCATATTCTCTGATGCATTTTACTCAAACTGGGAATGAGGAATAATAGTGTGATAAATGCAGAGTACATTTATTCACAAGTTCTGTGAAATGTATTCATGTTAAGAGTTTCATTTAAATTCCCAGGGTCCAGGCCAGCTAGTAATTGCATCTTGGAGAAAGATCACCTCCACTAGGACTGTTGGTATGATGATCTGATTTGCCTTCATTAAAATGCATGCTCACTTCCCTCCTCAGTGGACTCCTTCAATAATTAAATTTCTTTGCATATTGTATATGCTTACTGTCAAAAGTTGATGTAGGTTTTTTTGTTTTTGTTTCTGGGGGTTCTGTTTAGTTGCAATAGTATAGCTGTGATCAATATTTTTATCAACCAAGAAAGGATTCCTGCTCTTTTAATACTTCCTCCAATTTCAGATACTACAAGACCCAAACAGATAGCTATAGATTAAGAAACTCAGAAACTCAAGTAGTAGCATATCGGCCAGAGGGGACAATTATAGAAAGACAAACACTATTCAAGTTGTACAAGATCAGAAGATGTAGGGAGACCTGGCTCATAGAATCATCAAGAGTCGGATACGACTGAATGGATATCTTCATCACACATTATTCTGGGGAAGATGCTGGAAAATTTATCATATATGGAGGGCCTGAATTTGAGCTCAGTCTGGGAATAAGTTAATGAGGTTGTGATCTGCTGAATGGGGAAGAACATTGTGTGCATATTTTAATAAGACAAAAGCATATTTTAATAAGACAAACTAAGCCACTATATTAATGCATAATTTTACCTAATACATACATTTTTTGTTCAAGTTTCTCTTTTTACACACATTCTTGGGAGGTCATTTTTTTACTGCACTATTTTTTGTATTTGCATTTTCTTTTTTCGTGTTTAACGTTATTGAAGCATTTGCATTTTTTTATGCATGAAATCTTGTGCCTTTTCATTTTATTACTTATGAACTGCATTTCAAAATTCTGAAAAATTGTAGGCTTTGACATTTGAAGGGAATTATGGTTTACAGAAATGGGCCGGGATGCATCAGTTAAGGAAATTTCATATTAAAATGTAAATTATGAACTGCGGTGGTGCACTGGTTAGAATGTAGTACTGCAGGCTATTTCTGGTGACTGCCGGCTGCCTGCAATTTGGCAGATCGAATCCCACCAGGCTCAAGGTTGACTCAGCCTTCCATCCATCCGAGGTCAGTAAAATGAGGACCCAGACTGTTGGGGGCAAGATGCTGACTCTGTAAACCTCTTAGAGAGGGTTATAAAGTACTGTATAGCATCTAAGTACTTACTGCTATCATGCAGATTTCTTTGTCATCCCAGATCCTTGTAACATCATCGTACATACTGGCCAAGTAACAAGGTTCTTAACAACTCTATCAGCCTCCAACTTGAACACCTTCTGTCTCGGTTCCCAGAATTCCCTTGCTGATAGGGTCATTGCTGAGAAATTTTGGAGAGAAATTTGACAGAAAGGCTATATAACTTGTAACAAGACATTATTATTTATTTATCCTTTTATTTGTGTGTTCATTCATTCTTCACATTTGTGCCTCAATATTATATTAGGAAAGCACCACTTTTTCTATTTAAAAAAAAGGTACACATTTAGGATAACAGGCCATAGAATGCTGAACTGCTACAAAGTCTTTTGAATAAGCAAAAATGTTGCACAGAATACAAATACTTGGCAAGTAGCCCTATTTATCTTCAAGTTATTTGAAATATGAATTTGCCTCCTGAACTAAATTATAACCCTATTTTGATTTATGATCCCACAGATGAAACACCTGGTGCTCCACAAGGAAAAATCATTTATCTAGCTTGCTATCCTATGTCTAGTGACATACTTTTGAAAACTTTTCAAGGAAGCCCAGTGAAACAAGGGGCCAATTGTGTCATTGCTATTTGATATCCTTTGATGAAGCAGACAACTGAAGCATCTCAATGTGGAATATACAGGTAGTCCTTGACTGAGGACCTTAATTGGGATCTGAATTTCAGTCACTAAATAATGCAGTTGTAAAAACAAGATGTCATATAACTATATCACTTAGCAACAAGAATCCCAGAAATCATGGTGAGATTCAATTTTTTTTACTACCGGTTCTGTGAGCATGGCTTGATAGTTGTGACATGGCTTGGTGGGTGTGGCTGGTGGGCGTGGCAGGGGACAGATACTTTAAAATCATTCCTTCCCCACTCCTGGGGGAAGGTTACCACTGGTTCTCCGAACTACTCAAAATTTCCGCTACCGCTTCTCCAGAACTGGTCAAAACCTGCTGAATACTACCTCTGCCATAAATTGCTATTGCTGTTGTTAGCAGAGGACTCATCCCAATTCAAGCCATTCCAGACTTGGTCCTTTCCAAGTGCGAAGTGATCCTCATTTGGTCCAACAACCAGGCTTGGCACACTTCATTTAGTAGCAAGAGCAAGAAGTTGGCAGTTATGGTTAACTTGGTCAGCAGAGTGCAGGGTGGCAGGGGAACCAAAAAGACATAGATGGGAGGTAGATAGGGCAGGTGGGTGGAAGCTGCAATGTCCCTGTGATTGTAAGTGCACGTGAACTGCCAAGCACCCAAATTTTGGTAATGTGACTGCAGGACTGCCCTGACCGTAACATTGGACCCAGATTGCAAATAGCAATCATCAATCTGCTTACAACAGATCATAAATAGCACTTAGACTTATATACCGCTTCACAGAGCTTTACAGCCCTTTCTGAGAAGTTTACAGAGTCAGCATATTGCCCCCAACAATCTGGGTGGGTCTCCATTTTACCAACCTCAGAAGAATGGAAGGCTGAGTCAACCTTGAACTGGTGAGACTCGAACTACCAAAATCCTGGCAGTCAGCAATCAGCAGAAGTAGCTTGCAGGACTGCATTCTAACCACTGAGCCACCATGGGTCAAAAATGCTTTTGTTCGGCATTGTCATATCCTTGGTCATAGGTTGAGGACTACCTATAAACCCATATCTTGTGGACCATGGCAAGTTGACGATATCTTGACTATAAACCTGATCTTGTGCCACATGCGTATTTTAAAAATGGGATTTTTCAGCATATTCTGTTGAAAATACAATTTTTTTTCTCTAAAGCTGTTTCTTGTCCCTTTTTAGGGTTATAATGAAAATTAATCAAAGAAACATGCCACAATCCATATTTTCTTTCTTATCTATGGTCTCTAAGGTACAATCATGAATGGCTTTAAATGCATTAATAAGGACTTAAATGAATGGTTCAGAATTAATTGCTCTGCCACAACTCATGAGAACAACTGGATAAGCCCAATAGTTTAAGTCTTGTGACTATGTAAAATCTCAAATTTGTTTTGATTCTTTTCAGGAACCAGAAAGGCCAATTGTCTGGAGAAATCTTAGGGAATTTAATGTTAGCTTGCTGTTTTCCAATGATAGGACTGCATCAGTTCTCCATAGATACTTGGATATCTCATTCTTTGGTGATGTAGAAGTAATGAATTGCCACTTTCTGGTTCATGTCTGTGTAGCAACATAAAATAGGGCATAACTCGATGCAAGAAATCCAATTTCAGCAATTGCTATCACCATTTTCTGCAGAAAGGGAGACCATTACAATTTCCCATGAAAAAGACATTACTTTAAAGACATGATATCTGCCCAGTCATTGGTTTAACCATACAAGAAAAAAAAAACATAATAGGACTTCCTGTCTCAGTGACCTGATAGCGTTTTAGTGTGTTTTCTGTTCTGGTTTTATCCTTTATTCTGTCATCCACTTTAGCCCACTGATCCTCTTATCTAGTTTTTCTTATCTAGTTTTCCTGACTTACCCAAATCTGGGTATCCAGATTCATTTCCTCTTCAACTCAAAAGTTCATAGAAGAGACCTAAAGCAAGCCATTATTGTTCAGGGTTATAGAGAATCTTGGTTGCTAACTGCAGTAAAATTCTTAAAACACTGATGGTCCGATAAATCTATTGAAACCCTAATGACTCTGTCCAGGATTTCCTTTTCTCTACTTCTAATGTTTATGAGAGATAAATGGAAATGTCATATCCAGAGATAATGGACATCTAATTTATGAATTGCTACGGTCAAACCAGAGGCAAAGGATGATACTTTGCGTTTAAAGATTTCAAATGGGCTTTCTAGAGACACAGTTCTGATTACTTCCAAAAATGGTATTTCAGGTTATAGGTGGTCCTTGTTCAAGGGCCACAATCGGAACCAACAACTCAGTTGGTAAGTGAAGCGGTTGCTAAGTGAAATGCCATGATTTTACTACTTTATTTCAGTTTTCTTTTGCTATATAGAGCTGCAAAGGGTGTAAATCTGAGGATTACTCACAAAATTATTCTCATCACTGTCATAATTTGAATAGTATACGGCACAAGGGACTAGGGCCATACAATAAGTGGCAGCACAGAAAATTTATTATTCAAGCTATATACAAGTATCTAGTCAACTAATGGTCAGAACTAAATTGGCACAAGATCACTGGAATTCAAAGGAAGCATGATTTGGACCACTTGTGGCAATGTAAGGACTCTAAATGATGATGCATTTAACTCCACCCCCTAGCTTTGGCTGCTTTTCTCCTACAGAAAGAATGTTAAACAAGTCAGTTGCTAAATGCAGATTACCTATACTATTACAACTCCCAGCAACCCTCTTCAATGAATAAGTCCTTTGAGATCCTGAAAACTGTTTAGTAATATCTGAGAGCCACAAGTTCTTCACCTGTGAACTTCTGGATAGTTCAGCCTTTTCCACACTGGTGCTTTCAAGATGTGTTGAGTTCTTATGGCTCTGAGTTCTGCCTTGTGTATATCGAACTTCTGCCCCTCCTAGATGATTAAGACCTCCCAGAAGATGGCACATAGTGATGAATGCCTCACTGTGGTACATTCACAGTGGTGGGTGGTCTCCTTTTCAAATGGCCATCCATGGACCCACCATGTCTTTTTAGAGAAGGTTGTTGAAAAGGTGGTAGATGTCCAGTTCCAAACAGTTAGAATTCACCTGCATTAGACTGCTCCTGCATGAGCTCGTTGGCTTCCAGTTTCTTTCTGTGTGTAATTCAAAGTACTGGTTATCATTTTTAAAGCTCTGAACAGCTTGTGGTAAGGTTATTTGCAGGATCACTTCTCCCAAAGGGTATCTACCCATGCCACCAAGTCTGTAGGATGAATGCTGTTCCATTTCCTTAAATGCTGTTATCATACAAAACATAAGTCATAAAGATGCTTTCTTCAATAAGACAACTGGAATTTCTTGGGTTTTTTTCCTTTTGAAAATGTTCTAATTGAAATGAAGAAGCCTCATGGATGAGAAGCAAAATGTTTTTCAAAGGAAAAAAAAACTCAAGAAGGTCCAGCTGTCTTTTGGAAAAAGCACCGTTGAGACAACCATGACCTGGATGATTGAGCATTTCCATAGACATACAGGACAAAAGAATTTCACATCCTCTGTGGAGGACCCTGACTTGTGGAATACCCTCCCCCTGAGATCCAGTAGCTTCCTGACCGTGGTGGTATTCTATCAGTTTGGCCCGGTTCACGCAAACCGGTATTAAAAAATGTTACCATTTAACCAAATTGGCAGTAAAAAAACAGCTACTAGTTCAGCTGAACCGGCATTTCTTTTTTTCCCCCTCCATAGATGATCAGCTGTGCTGGGATCCCCCTCACTGTCTTATTGCTTTACCCAGGAGGCTTCCCTGAGGCCTAGGAGACAAAAAATGGAGCGCAGGGGGGTGCTGCAAAAAAAGAAGCCATGCCCACACAGTCACATAGTCACACCCACCTAATCACACCCATCTAGCCACACCCACAGAACTGGTAGTAAAAATATTTGCGTCCCACCCCTGCTTTCCCGAACTTCTTAGTCTTATGGAAAGCCTTGGAGAACTGACTTTGTTTTACAAATGTGTGGTTAGAGTTAACCAAATTTACAGGGGTTTACTGGACCCCAGTATAGATGAATATGAATGTGTATGTGTGGAGGGTGGGGCATTGCCTTAGGAGCACCAGGAATTTTATTCTGATTTGTATTGCTTTTATGCTTTTGTTGTTGCTGTTTCTAGCCACTCAGCCTTATGCTATCTAAGATAGGTGACTACATAACCATTTTACATAAAATTAAATAAATAAAATGAGTCCTCAGGTATCTCTGCCAGCATGCCTATTGAATATGCTGGATAGAAATTCTGAGAATTACAGTCCCAACACATCTGGAAAATAGCAGACTGGCTGGGAATTTTGGCTGAATTAGATAACAATCTAACGGATTTACTTAACTGGTTTACCATTTGTTCACTAGCATTTTGTGATAGAATATTATCCCAGTATCACACAAAAGGAGGAAAAATGGTATTGCCTTCTATTTCCTTCAGTTTTATCTATCCAGACAAGAAGCACACTCTGAAGTGTTAGCTCTAACTTTACTATAAGTTTACAATAGAAGATTCTGGAAAATCTGAAAGTACATCCACCCTCTTGCCTTTACAGTCCAAGAAATTAGGGAGGGCTCCTTCTCAGATGTTCCACATCCATTTCTTCTGCTCTCACATTTCTGACTCATGTCTAGTCCAAGGGTGTCAAACTTGATTTCATTGAGGGCCACATCAAGGTTGTGTTTGACCTCAGGGGAATGGGAGGGGGGGCTAGCTTGATGTCACTCATGTTCGGAGTACCTCTGGTGGCCCAAGTGCTCTGCCAGCGAAAATGGGCTCCTGAGCTTCATTTTCACTGCAAAGGCACCATGGGCTGGTCTTTCACAGTTGCCAGGGTTGCTAAGCACCCTGTGAGCCAGATCTGGCCTGCAAGCCTTGGGTTTTACACTCCTGGTCTAGTCTATGGCTTTTCCTTCTGTCCCCCAAGGTCATTCTCAAATTTTGTTGCTTGTAGTTAGGAAAAACCACCACAAACAATCATCTTGAATATTGCTACAATATATTTTTGTATTATTGTCAATATGCCAGAAATGAACTTCCCAAGGTTGTGCATGCCCACTGTGAAAATCTTAACTTGAAAAGTCCAGTTTTGGTCTCAGTGGAAAGTCCAGTCCAGTTCATTTGTATTACTGAATGATACTGTATATTACTGAGGTAAGGACGGTGGTGGGATTCAAAAAATTTTACTATCAGTTCTGTGGGTGAGGCTTGGTGGGTGTAGCATGGCTTGGTGGGTGTGGCATGACTTGGTGGGTGTGGCATGGCAGGTGTGGCATGGCTTGGTGGGTGTGGCATGGCTTGATGAGTGTGGCATGGCTTGGTGGGTGTGGCAGGGGAAGGATACTGTAAAATCTCCATTCTTACCCCACTCCAGGGGAAGATTACTGCAAAATCCCCATTTCCTCCTTATCCCACTAACCTGCTTTCCAGCTCCATTCTCCTGTGCAGGGCAACAAAAGAAGACCCAGCCAATCAGCTGGGACTTGGGAGGCAGAGTATAGATGGGGGGAGGGACAGTCAGAGGTGGTTTTTGCCAGTTCTCTGAACTACTCAAAATTTCCATTACCAGTTCTCCAGAACTGGTCAGAACCTGCTGAATACCACCTCTGGGTGGGGACCACCAGGAGGAAGGTGGATGGACTCAGTTACAGTGGTAATGGGTTGAAAGTTCTGAAGATTGGGATAGATTGTCATGGATACAATCTATCTACTGTATGTGGCGGCTAAATGTTGGCTCTGACTTAATGGCATATAATTTTCAATCATTAGTTCAGTGGTGGTATTCAGCCGGTTCACAATGGATCGGGTGAACCGGTAGCAAGAATTTGGCATGGGTCACTGAACCAGTAGTAAGTTCTGGCTGGCCATGCCCCCCACACGGTCGCCCTCCCGCCCGATGCTCGTTCACCCCGCCTGCCTGCCTGACATTCGCCTAAGGTATGTATTTCTTTTTTTTCCCTCCCGATAATCAGCTGTAGATAAGATCAGCTGTGCCAGGATTCCCCTTGCTGAGGCCCAAGAAGGCAAAAAATGGAGGGAAGAGCTCAGCCCCCCATCCATTTTTTGCCTTTCAGAGCCCCAGTGGAGCCTTAGGGGAGCAAAAACAGCCCCCCAGAGGCTCCTCTGTGGCTAAGAAGCTCCCAAAAATGGGAGGGGGCTGCAAAAAAATAAGCCATGCCCACCCAGTCACATGGCCACGCCTACCAAGCCACGCCCACAGAACCAGTAGTAAAAGTTTTTGAATACCACCACAGCATTAGTTGTATCATTAGAAGACTTGTCATTATTCTGCTAGAGAGAAGTTCCCTGAGGATGGGTTCCAGCATGTCTCAAAACTCAGAAGACTCAACCTCTGGTTTCAGTGACTGACCCAGATTGGATCATGCAACATTATCCTGGGACATGTTTATTTGCCTTCATTCGTGACTCCCTACTATGAAACTACAGATTCATTTTATGCAAAGTTTAGAATTCAGTTATTGGAATTTCCAACTGTATCACGTTGGCTTTAGCATCCCATTATTATTCAGCAGCCAAAAAAAAAAAATAGTTTTGCAAAACAAACAATAAAGCCAGATGGAAATAAAACAAGTAAAAAGGAACAAGTGATGAACAAGCTTACTTTTTTTATACACCAGGAGAAGGGGAGAGGGGAAATAGGCAGTATTTTGTGAATATGGAATATTACATAGAGGCAGTCAAAAATGAAACTGTCTCCAGGAAGGTATACTTGTTTAACAAACAAAAGAAAACTCAAAAGGACAACACAGACACAAAGCCTCTTGGAGAACTCCAAGGGGAACCCAGGATGAAGAAATCATTAGAAGACAGGAAGGTAACTTTAAAAAGAAAAGAAAAGACAAGACTGCAGCATGTGTACTGACATATTGCACATCACAGCGCAATCTTAAGGGAAGCCTTTTGAAAAATCTGGCATGTCAGATTCATCCTCACCACAGGAGAGATGATGCCTTTTAATGTATCTCTTCTTTGATAGCTCCATATGGGTAGCAAAGTGTGTCAGATTTTACATTTGTGCTGCTGAATATCAAGATGGGGAATGGAACAGTGAGAATGTTATTCCAGTCCATTCCCACTATTCTTTGAAAAGCTGGGCTTGTTTCAAATGTGCACTGGAAACTCCAAGACTTTCAGGAAGATGTTCACATCAAGAAGAAGAAGAAAAAATCAAATATCTAAGACTTTCTATGAGTGGCTTTGAATTCAGGGCCGCATCAATAATGCATCATAATGATGTCCTCAAAAGTTTTTTTTCTAAGTGACACCATGAATATGAATGATTCAGGTATCAGTGGTAGTGCTTGTTTCCAATGAGAAAGGTATTGTAGGATAGCATGGGCAAGATGCTTAATTGATGCCTAATTTATTTTCCTGATTGTGTTTTTATCTGGCAGAGTTGGTAAGGGAAAGAGTGACTCACTTAACAATTGTGTCGCTCGCAGTGGAATTTTGCAGTTCAACTGTGGTCATAATTTGAAGATTGCCTGTAATTACTTTTTATTGTTCCCTGGGTTATTTTCATTGTCATACAAAAATCCCTTTTAACAAGTTTTTCTTTATCGTTTATCATTTTAAAAGAAAAACTCAGAGGGAATTGAGCAAAAAGCAATAAAAAGAAGAAAAATAAAAATTCTTTATCCCTTTTTACATTTGATAGTGCTTTGAGAGCTATACACTTCTGATATACAGTAACAATACTTAGATAAATGCATGTGATCCTTTATCTGCATTGTTCACTTTTCTTTTTATTCATTGAGTATTAATTGTTCCATACTATGTTAAACAATTCCCTCTTCAGTGTAGAGTGCAGTATTATGATTGGTATACATTACATCTTTTATACATCTCTGCATTATAAATCAGACACTGAATGAATGAATATTCAGAGTGGCATTGATCTTTGGAATGAAATATAATTGACAATCAATGCAATAAATATTTGATTTTCAACCAAAATAATGCAAAGAGATGGGAGCCCAAATTGCTCCTGTTGTAATCTAATGCTCCAACCAGTAGCATACACTGTGTTTGTTGATGTGAGCAATGTGCAATGTATAATATTTATCACACTAGTGCTGAAAAAAGTAAAGCCGACAGAGATGGCAGCTGATTCACTGGCTGCAAATATTGATCCATGTGGATTTTCACGTTAATTCTGTTCCTGAGTTACAGACATGATTACATGGCAAAATTCACTCCTATGGCAATGCTTTGCCTAGTTTCTGGTATAGCTACTGTGCAGTGATGGGATTCAATTTTCTTTACTACAAGTTCTATGGGAGTGGCTTGGTGGGCGTGGCAAGGGAAGGATACTGTAAAATCTCCAGTCAGAGGTGGAATTTTCTGGTTCTCCGAACTATTCAAAATTTCCACTACCAGTTCTCCAGAACTGGTCAGAACCTGCTCAATACTACCTCTGCTACTGTGCCATTTTAACATTTTCTACTAGCAATTTGTATAGTGGTAAAGACATCAGGCTAGTAACCAGGAGCCTGTGAGTTCTCATCCCAACCTGGACCCAAAGGTAGCTGGGTGACTTTGGGCCGGTCATCTTAAGGAAGAGGCAGTGCAAACCACTTCTGAAAAACCTTATGAAGAACATTGCAGGCACTTGTCCAGATAGTCTTCAAGAATATCAGACATCGTTGAACTGAAAAAAACAAAGATTAGCATCATAGAAGTTTATAGTTGAATAGGATCTTAGATGACCTGTGGCCTGATCTAACTGCTCAGTGAAGGATCAGTTGCCAAGGTTGGACACCCTCGAGCAAGGGTGTCCAACCTTGGCAACTTTATCTCAAAAGTCCTTTTTCAGGAGATAATTGGACTTTCTTTGTTTTTCCTTGAAGATGTTATGCTTCTCATCCAGGAAGTTTTTCAGTTCTGGGATGTGAAAGATCTTCCAGGAAAGACAAAGGAAATCAGTTGCCTCTTGAAAAAGCACTTTTGGGACAGCCAAGACCTGGATGCCTGAGAATCTCCATAGACAGTTAACAATTTTAAGACTTGTGGACTTCAACTCCTAGAATGCTGCTGGGGAATTCTGGGAGTTGAAGTCTACAGGTATTAAAGTTCCAAGGTTGCATACCCTGTGTTAGAGCATTTCTGACAGATGATGAACCCCTGACCACCTTCATGTAACAGCTTCACACAGCAGCTTATTTCATTGGCTGACAATTATACAACACTCCTCCTCCTCCTCCTCCTCCTCCTCCTCCTCCTCCTATACAAATCTCCTCCTCCTCCTCCTCCTCCTCCTCCTCCCTCTCCTCCTCCTCTCCTCTCCTTCACCTCCTCCTCCTCCTCCTCCTCCTCCTCCTCTTCTTCTTCTTTCTTTCTTCTTCTTCTTCTTCTTCTTCTTCTTCTTCTTCTTCTTCTTCTTCTATGACCCCGTAATCCCTTGTGGGGTGAGCCTGGGCAACTGAATGGAGCTGAGTGTTTACTAGCCAGATGCCCTTGCTGTCACCAATGTGGAGGTTTTTTTCAGCAGATATAGTCTCATTGTGCCCCGAGAGAGAAATATCTGCTATCACAGATAACTCACAGCCCCCTGATTGTGAGGTGAAAGCTCCACCTCTAGGGCATTGCACCACTCATACAACCATTCATACAAATGAATTAAAAGTACAAGGAAGTAGATTTAGGCTAGAGATGAAGAGGATATAACCACTCCTCTTCATCTCTCACCTAAACCTATTTCCTTGTACTTTTAACTCATTGGCACTGGTCCCATCTTTGGGGCCAAGGAGAATAAGTCAACTCCCTCTTCTATATAACAATCCTTCAGATACTGGAGATGGCTATCATTTTCCTGCTCTGTCCTGACTTCATAGGTTAAGTTTAACTAGATTTTTAAAATATTCCTCAGTGAGCTTGTTTTCCAGAGTTTCATCATATTAGGAACTTTCCTCTGAAGTTGCTCAAATCATCTTTTTTGAACAGCCCAAAACTGGACACAGTACTCCAAATAAGATATAGCCAGGGAAGAATAGAATGAACAGTTAATTCTGATAATCTGGACCTTATGCTCCTATTAATAGACCCTGATTTAAGTTTTGTCTTTTTAGCATTTGCATCACTCTACTCAGGGATGGGATCCGACCGGTGTAGTTACCATTGTCAAAAAGGCTTTAAGAGTTGTAAATCTAATCTTACAAAGCTTCTTCTCTGGAAATATTGAATTGCTAACTAGGGCATACAAAACATTTGCTAGACCAATACTCGAATACAGCTCATCTGTCTGGAATCCACACTGTATATCAGACATTAATACAATTGAGCAAGTCCAGAAGTATTTTACGAGAAGAGTACTACACTTCTCTGCTCGCAACAGAATACCCTATATCACCAGACTTGAAATTTTGGGCTTGGACAATCTTGAACTACGCTGCCTACGGTTGGACTTAAGCGTAGTACACAAAATTATCTGCTACTATGTCTTACCAGTCAATAATTACTTCAGCTTCAACTGCAACAATACAAGACCACACAACAGATACAAACTCAATGTAAACTGCTTCAAACTTGATTGCNCTGACTCTGTTGTTACATCTTCTAACCCCCACTCCTTTAACCTCAAACTATCCACTATTGACCTCACCCTATTCCTAAGAGGTCTGCAAGGGGCGTGCATAAGTGCACCATCGTGCCTCCTGTCCCTGTCCTATTGTCCCCATTTAATCGTACCTATTTTCTGTATTCTTACTCATGTTTATACTTATTCTTATTATTTTGTAAATGATTGACAAATCAAATAAAAAAATAAATAAATAAATAAATAAATAAAAATAATAATACATTCAATACATACCAGCTTCAGTGGACAACTCCTTTGTCAACACTTCAGGTTTATTATCTCACTCCTGACTTAGAAAGTAATTTCTAAAGGCTAGGTCACACTGGCCGACAGATCCAAAACGTATGCAAAAAGGACACAGTGGACGAGCAAATTTTCGGGGGTGGCTCTATCCATTGTCATCCGCTCCAAAAAGTGGCAAAAATTTGCATAAACAGAACGGAAAAGAAAGGAAAAGAATGGACGTGGGTAGTATGTAGCAGGGATGTGAAAGGGATGTTCATAGGAAGCCTAGAGGATGTATATAGGATGCAAACCGTTTACTGCTCATCCTTTCTATTTCCGTGCTACTAACGCTGTGTAGACGTTCCGTGTACCTTTTGTTTCCTCCTTCTTTCCGTTTTCAGCTGCAGCGGATGTGAGTTGAGGGGATGCCCAGAGGATGCAGAGAGGATACAGCGGATATTTAACGGATGATAAACGGACATAGAACGTTTGTTGCTCGGATGTCACGGATTTACATCGTACACAGCGGAAAGTTCATCCGCTTAAAAAGTTTTGTGTAGCTCAAAACGTCTTGAGCGGATGAAATCTCAGTGGACGGATGCTCAAAGGATAGAGCGTATGAAACACGTATGCAGTGAGTATACAACGGATGCATAGCGTTTTCCAACAGATGGCAAGCTTTTTTTAACATTTTACATCCTCTTTGCATCCATTGGTGCAGTGTGACATGGGCTTAAGTATTGTGTGTGTAAGCAGAGTTTAAGGAGATTGCCTCCAGGGGTGGGATGCTACCGGTTCTGCTTGGTTCTATAGAACAGGTAGCTCTAAAGAGCAGCAGACACCAAATCGATTCTGTGTTTGCTGCTGTTTGGCCTACATGCCTGCCTGGGCTCTTTCCTGTCCTTTGTTTACTGCTTTTTGAACCTCAGCTGCTTTGCAGTGTGGCACAGCTGAGGTTGGAAAAGCAGGAAAAAAGAGTCACTGAACCCGTAGTAACACCAGTTGAATCCCACCCCTGGTTGCCTCCCAATCTCTAGGCAGGGAGTTAAGGATAATTTTATTCCCTACCAAAGTTTACCACCAGTTGTTGCAATCTGAATTTTAGTGGTGTGGCTTGGGGGGAATTGAGAAGGGTTTAGCCTGGGATCCAAGAACTGCCCAAAGTAAGTAAAAATTGGTTCACTTTAGCATGAGGAAATACATCTATGATACAAAACCAAATTTGTATTGTCAGATGTATCCTATTTCTTTTTCTCTTAAGAGTGTAGACATCACCTTTTAAACAGGAGCGACATACATAGTGTTCCTCCTATTTTTCTCTTTCACAAAAACATTGTTGCTTTTTATTTGGGGTGGGGAGACTGGTTTAAAGTCACCCAGATATCATTTATCTGAGGGATCAGGATTTCTTCACTGCTACTTCAGCAACTTAACTGTTCCTCCTCCACACCAATTTTGCTAAAATAATTGTTTCTCCCTATGCAAAGTTTAACTTAATACTGAAAAAAAGATCTTGTCTTTCCACACCTGGCTTTTAGAATCATATCAAAGAAATATTAAGAAATACAATACATACAAAATCTGGGACAATTAATTGTCCTAATATATTGTCCTAATATATAGTTAAGTGTTTTATAGAGAGGTGTTATATATTTGGAATCAAAAGCTCATTTAGCCAAAGCACGTTTCTTTATCTGCAGTTAGCAGATGAAGTTTATAGCCTCACTGCAAATAAATATATAATGTCTCATTAATCTGGCCTCTGATAATGCCAACAGCGCCTCTTAAGTAAGTTGACTCTGAAGAGTAAAAATAAAAATATATATTATTTTCAATTATATCTAAAATTCAGTATATTTCTGGTTTATATGGAAAAAATTAGAGATATTTAAAGTGAAACTTGATTTTGAAATTGATTGAAAACAGGGGAGGAGGGAATAAGAGAGGAAAATTGTGAAAAGTTTAGAGAGAAAGAAAATGGAAAGTAGCTGTGTTGCAAAGTTACCAAATGTGAAAGTTCCCTGCAGAGCAGGCCCTGTCACACTGCACAACGGATGCAAGAAGGACACAACGGACGAGCAAAATGTTCCATCCATTGTTATCCGCT
>BHFT01001236.1:0-51156 GCA_004320025.1 Laticauda laticaudata | reverse complement strand
AGTTTAGCTGTGAACCAAGGTTTATTGTTACTATATATTTGCAGGTTCCTTGTTGGTACACATAGGTCTTCACAGAAACTGACATATGATGTTATGGTATCTGTGAGTTCATCATGGTCTGCAGAGATATTTTCGGAAACATTCTAATCAGTGCAATCAAGGCAAGTCTGAAGCTTGCCTGAAGGTTTAAATTCATGGAGCCCATCCTCAGGAAACTTCTGCTTTGTAGATGTAGAGTGGATGTTGATGGCTGGTTATTAAGTCATTTGCTGTTGTTTCCTTTCCAAGCTCTTGCCTCCTAAGTACTTGATAAGCTGGGGATAAATCAGCCCATTTCCTTGGCTTCAATCACTTCCCTAGCTGCTTTAGTGCCTACTCATTCAACAATCTTAGTAGCTGCAAAATTGAATTTATGTCCTTGTTTGTTGCAATGTGTTGCTACCAATACATTTGGGTCTCTTTGTCTGATTACTCACTTGTATTCTTGCAATCTGGTGGTTAGCTTCCTCCCTGTCTGTCATACATAGTCAGAAGAACATTGGTAAATTACATTGGATTTAATTTTTCAATATATCAGAATGGAAGCAAATAATTTGTGCAAATTCATGTATGCCGCTTAGCAAATAATGAGTCAGTCTGCAAAATATACTTGTGATTATTAATTTTACTTTGGGTTATTTTGTACATCAGTTTTTCCTTACTACTTCAGTTACCTGTTATTTAAAATAAACAAAACTTCGTTCTTTAATTGTAGAGCAATTTTATCGATATATATATTGTACAAAGTAAAATTTAATCCGTTTCTTGTTCCCGAGTCTTTAGAAAAGCAGAGTAATAATGGGTAGCAGTAAGCAAATTACTGATTTGATTCAATGAGATAATTTAAATTATAGGGCTGATGTGTTGAGAATTTTATTTAAACATATTCTTGAATTTCCAACTTGAATTGATAAAAAGTATGTACATACTTGTGCAAAGATTGATTGTCATATGGATTTGAGGCACTCAATTTGAATAGGCCTTCAAATCAGTGATTTGGAGATTCATTTCAAAGGAAAGAATGAGACTGAACAGCAGAGCTCCAGTCACAATCCTGCTATCCAATTACATATTTCATTTATTCATTTATTCATTCATTCAATTCATTCACAAACTGATGGTGACTTTAATTCTATTCTATTCCTTAATTCTATTGGGCAGAATATTACCTTACACTGAACAATCCATGAGTTTCTCTTGAATTGCTTAGTCCCAATGGATTATTTATTTAGACAGTGTAAAACTGGAGAGAGCGTTTCCAGAAAAGCATGGCTTTATATTCCTAAAGGGTTAGTTAAGACTGACAAAAATTATCTAGGTATTGCATGCCTATATCAGATTTCCTTCAACCTTCAGTTCTATGGCTTCTGTGGTTTGTTGCCACTTTGCATGCTATTAATTTCAGCATTACTGTCCTCTTTAATACTTGTACTTCATCTTTGAAGTATGCTTGAAATAGAGCAGCTACTATTTTAAAATCCCCTTCTGGTTTAAAAATAGAAGCAAAATCATTCTGCCGCAGTAACCTAAACTTTAACCTGAAACTGCCTACTATTGACCTCACCTCTTTCCTAAGAGGTCTGTGAGGGGGCGTGCATCCATTTAATGTATTTATAATTATGTTTATACTTATAGCTGTTATCTTATAATTGCTTGACAAAATAAAATAAAATAAATAAATAAAAATGGCTTTACTCTGCATGGAATGTCTTTCATCTTTTCTTTTATATGATGAACATGGATATGGCATTATAGTCAAATTACAGTTTCCTTTCTATACATTTTCTTCCACAGATGTGCAGGTATGTGCATCCAAACAACAATGCAAATGTCTCTTTTTCTATCCAGGCTCACATTTATTAAATGAGAAGCACGCCATTTATCTACAGTGGCGTTTACAACTTTGGGAACCATTTTGAACTTTCAATATTTCTACATAAATATGACATAAAATTATTATTATTAAATTTATTTTCTACCTACTTCCCCATGAACTACTTTAGATAGCTCACAACCATAAAAAAATAAAGAAATAAATGGGAAGTTCAAATGAAGCAAAAGTAAAATAATAGAATCAGAAAACAAGAAAAAAGAAAACAAAGAAAATACATTGATATGATTAGTAAAAATATGGGTGTGTGGGGAGCAGAACACAAGGTAGGAGGTGGAGTTTGCTGGCAATCCAGCAGACATCTCCCCATTGAGTCCCCAGGCCAAAATGTGATGTTTTCCATTTGAGTTCTAAAACTAGAAAAGAGAACCTATTAAACAAATGACTCAAAAACATTATACTTGTTCATTTATTTATTGATGGAAATGATCCAGAGTTACGTATTCATGTATGGCAAAAATATGTGAACTCTAGAATTATCAGTTCATTTGAAGAGGGAATTAGAATCAGGTGCTTTATTCAATGGGAAAACAATAAGGTGTGAGTGTGTGGGGTCCTGCCTAATTTAGAAAGCAAAATCCTGAGTAACAAAGTTTGAGCTTCACAACATAGGAAATGTGTCATGGCTCTCATAAAAGGAGATTTCTGAAATCCTCTGGAAAATAAAACAGTTGTTGATGTTTACCAGGCTTGAAAAGGATAGAAAACTATTTCCAAAGAGTTTGGATTCCACTAGTCCAATGTCAGGCAGATTGCATGCAAAGGGAAGCAATTAACCACCATTGTTACTCTTTCCAGGAATTGTTGAGCAACCAAGATGTGTAATACTTGGGAGGTCTCAACAAAACAAGGTAAAGTTTAAAGCTCTATATGCCTCTTTTGCTGTCAGTTTTGTGAGATAGATCAGGCAGGATAAGCTAATTCTACTTTATTGCAAAGTTAAATTAATCTTGCATGTATTAAAGTATTTTTCTGTTTCCCTTCTATCTTCTTTATAGCCAAAGAAACTGAGAAGGATATCTTCTGAGCCACTTGCCCTGCCCACATTCTTGCTGTGGGATAAGTTCAGAGGTGGTATTCACCAGGTTCTGATCAGTTCTGGAGAACCTGTAATAGAAATTTTGAGTAGTTCAGAAAAAAGGAAAATGCTGCCTCTGACTTGAGATTTTATAGGATCCTTCCCCTGTCATGCCCACCAAGCCACGCCCACAGAACCAGTAGTAAAAAAAAATTAAACCCACCACTGGATAAGTTGTCTTTTATCAGACAAAATTCTTGGTTGCTTCTGTTCTCCCTGTCTCCACAAGTAATTTCCACATTATACCATTACACTTGCATTGACAAATATCAGTGTTGATTATGCCACCATCAGAACAATAGCAAAGAACAAAGATGTGAATGCAAGGTTGCAAGGAGAAAGCCACTGATCTCCAAAAGTAATATTGCTTCCAATAGAGTTAGACAAAAAGTCAGAAGGTTATTGGTAGTAGTTCTGCGGATGGCTAAGACCACAATAAAACTTTTCACCTGAATGAAATGCATGATGGTTGGTAAAAGCATAACAGCCTTATCAGATATGTGAAGCATGGTGGAAACAGCAGCATGATTTACACCTGCTTTGCTTCTGTTGCACCAGGATGTCTTGCCACTATTGCTGAATTGCACCAGGAAATTTTACAGGAAAATGTCAAGTTCATGAACTAAAGGCCAAGAGAAAGTGCTGAAGCAAGATAATCCAAAACACACAAGTTGTAAAATTAATGAATGATTAAGCAGAAAAAAGTTAATATTTTGAAATGACCAAAATATTATTGACTTTAATACTTCCTGTTGTGGAAAGATCTGAGGTGAGAGTTCATGTGAAAAAGCCTATCCCTGAGTTAAAGTTGTACATTCTTCTGTAAGGAGGAATGAGTTAAAATTTGTCCAAGTTGATGTGCTGGACTACCAGACTAAGTCAAATCCAAAAGCACTAGAGAATTCCTGGAAACCTGGCACTCTGACAAATTGGCCATCAGTAGGCACATAGACATAAGCAACATCGACATACCTTGCAAAGGAAATAAACAGCAATCAAAAATGGGAATAAAAAGACTAAAACATCTCCCCACCGGTAATTAACACCTAGATAGCATAAATTAACACCAAGATTAATATTGCAGAATCCTGCAACATTATCCTGGGACACATATATTTGCTTTCATTCGCAAGATTAACATCAGAAGAAAACAATACCCCAACCAAGAAGTAAACAATAGTACAATCAAGGAACTGCCAAGCAAGCTAACTGTCAAACAAGCTTAACCAAAGAACCTCCAAGATCCCTCCCACCAACTCTGACATGGCAAGCCAAACTCATTAGTTATTTTAGATTAGGGGTGCCAAACTCATAGCCCATGTGCTGGATTCATCATGCACTGGCCACACTCATCCCAGTTTAACAAAGGGGGAGAAAAGTTGCAGTATGTCATGTGATGCTGCTGTGACAACATGAGTTTGACATCCCTGCACTAGAACATAAACTGAGAGCAAACCCTGCTCCTTACTAGCACTGATGATGTTACCTAGTTTGGGTATTGAAATATCTGAAGCCAAGTTCAGAGAGCACCAAGGATCACTCATTTCCACCCTGAGCTAGAAATATTTCTCCTTCATGGAACCAATAGAATACCTTCCTGAAAAAGTTGCACTCTTAAATTTAGTGTGTCTCTTTTCATTTATTATTTTTATTCAGCATACCAATTTCTACACAAAAATATTAAAGTGAGTTTTGGTGTATTGAGCGAAGATTGTGTAGGATTTTGATGTAAAGGAATGCCACTGAATGCCACTTGAAGTGAAAAAAATACCAGTGAAAATCAAAGTAATGGTCATACTTACCAGTTATTGAAATACAATTCATTCTGAAATGTAGTTCCCACCTGGCTGTCATATGTTCAAGTCTTTGAAAACATCCTATGATGAGAGCATAGCTGTTGTAAACTAGCAAAGAACTTCTGCCTATGATTTTGATATTTGGCGACATTTTTATGACACTTTAATTTACAAATTGCTATATAAATAAAATAACTTGCTCCTTGTGCAGCTATAAAAGTACGTTTCAGGAATCATAATAATCTCTTGATATATGCATAATTATATTTTTATGTTTCATAATATGTTCTTAAATGTTATGAACATTAGATAATTCCAGTGGCTAACATTCACTTGTTTTTTAAAATGATATAATCAGCAATTTGGCTATTATGTAATTATAAGATGCTAAGTAAACAGAATTGTTAAAGCCTCATGATTTAACATAACTTTGATTAACATATTGAATGTTACATTTTATCTGAGGCAAATATTTTTGAATCCTAGGCTTGGGCACAGTCCTAGCTTTGAGTTTACACATCATTTTAGCATATTTATTACATTAAGAGAATAGAACTGGAATTTCCATGAATTTATAAGGTTTAAATAATGTTAATTGTTTGGGCATTAAGTTTTGAGAAGTATTATATTGTATTCAATGTGATAGATGCATTGCAAAATATATTTTGGAAGATATTTAATATCTACTTGGTATGAATATGTGCCCTGAGATGTACTTGTACTTATGTTGCAAGATTATCAACAATATACTAAATATATTGCAAGGTTACGAACACTCCACACATTCTGAGCTTCAACTGTAACCATCCATTGTCACATAAAAAGAGTTGTATCAGAACACAGTGAGGACACACTGTAGTTTTTCTTTCCAGCAAGAAAAACAACTGATACCTACATGAATAATTTAGGCTGAATGGGTATCTACAATCATTTACCACAAGATGCCTGTACAATACTCTGGGAGAGAAAGGAAGAAAGAAGGGGGGAAAAACAAAAACAGCTATATGGAACACCCTGTCATATATATTAAAAAACTTCAAAAGCAATAGAATGCAATTTCTGAGATCTGCAAGTGGGCATTGCCATCACACAGAGGCTACCATACAAGGACAAATCAAACACTACAAAAATATTTTGGAGATGGCAGAAACTTCAAATGTAATTTACCAGATTCCCTATGATTTTCTAGGACAGATGGGGTGGAACTAAGATTGCAAGAACCCAAGTGAGCAAAATGAAAAGTTTAATTAAATTTACATTATTGGTAGCCTTATTTGCAGTAAACAAGGACATTCAAGTTTACAGCTTCTATGATTGTTGGTTGAGCATGGACAAAAATAGTCACTTAGGAGTTGAGATTGTAGAGGCACAAGTAATAACAACTAATGATTTAATAGCTAGCTATCAACACCTTAATTAACAACTAAAAGCTACATATGAGAATGGGCTCCAGCACAAACCCTAAAGCTTGGAAGAATAAGCCTTTGGTGTCAATGAATAATTCAGATTGGATACTACGATCTTGAATGAATTAAATGAATTAAAGTTGAACAAGACCAACCTTCCAAATTTTTTTCTGATGTGATATTTTCCTAGGTATTAATTGACAGACTTGTATGTCTCACAGTGCCCAATTTGAAATTTTAGCATTGATTCCTTGTCCAATTTCCTCTTCACCAAGGGAACTTTGTGACTTAAAATGTTAATTTATCCAGAGGGAATTAACATTAATTGTGGGATAAAAGAGAAAACTGAAAATAAGAATAAAACCTATTGAGAAAATATACTTGGTACTTTCCAAGAAGAATGATTACGAGCCAACATCCAATTCAGTCTATAGAAAATTCTTTGTGTTTAGAAATCCATGGTCATGATGAAGTCAGACAAAAGAAATACAATAAATTAGCTTTCTATTTTATGTGTATTGTTAAAACAAAAATAAGATACTAAACAGCTTTAAAGGTGAAGAATCAGTTGGGACACACCAGATCTGCAGTATCTACTGGATGTAATTTTTGAGCAAGTCTCTTCTGCCATGAGTTTCAAAATTGTACAAAAGGGAAACCCTTGCTGTTACAGTTATATATGCTACCCCACATCTGTAATGTTTCATGTCTTGCAAATATGGCTACATTCTTTTTTCTATTTAGGTATTTGCTACACAATAAATGTAACTCAAAGGGATATCCACCTGGATAGTGGAAGACCTCAAAATTGTGGGTACAATTGGGCAAACAAAGCTTTATTAATGTGTGTCATATGCATGTAAAGAATGGGCAGGGATTCAGTGAATGTTGCAGCCTGCCAGTATTACATTACTCATGACCTGTGTGCATGCTCCAGCTCAGATATGTGTCTTGATAATGACTTTTCCACACAATGTCACAACACAATGTCATATACAGCACAACACTGCATATTTACCACACAATACTGTGAACTAATTTCAGAGGCTAGAATAATGGTAATGATAATAATATGTTTGCCTAGTGGTTACAGTAGTCCCTGAATGATTTATGTATTTGAGCAGCTATTCCATAAATCAATTCTAATGACATTGTATTTAAATCATATGATTTAACTGTATAACTTAAAAGTTTTATGCCAAATGCAACTAGATGGTTAAAGATAATATATTCATATATTCAAGTAGACTTTAAAATAATTCCCTACATGATTAAAAATGTATTGTTGAGTATTGATATTGAAATATCCAATTTTTAAAAAAATCTTAGTTAGCAATCAATCAATAGAAACTGTTTAATTGTACAAAATATTAAAGTGTTTTTTTTAAGAAAGAGATGGATGGTATTCATTTAATGATTGTCATCTTTGATTTGTGTCCGA
This sequence comes from Laticauda laticaudata, assembly GCA_004320025.1. NCBI lineage: Eukaryota > Metazoa > Chordata > Lepidosauria > Squamata > Elapidae > Laticauda > Laticauda laticaudata. The sequence continues at coordinate 43,505 of BHFT01001236.1, read as the reverse complement.
TGGACGATTCTTTCATCAAAAGTCATATGTATGGTTAAATATGGAACCTGTGTGGCCACTGTTTGTTCAGTTGTTGCATATTAGCTCCACAGTGGTTAAAACAATCTGAACAAATAAGAGGGTTTACACTACATTATATTACCCTTTATTAGTAGGAAATTGAAGTCTAGAGATTATTATTAAGCCTCAGCCACTAAAGTCTGGCAATACTTGGATAGAGACCTTTCAAATTGACCTCTGATCAGCCGTGTTAGAGGGATTTTATCCTTTTAACAAATTAAATAAACAACCATATTAGTATTAGTCTTACTCAAAGCCATTTTGTGAGATCAACTCTCTAACCGACCACAGGACAAAAGGAATCAAGTTCCTATTTGAAAAGGAATACTATATTTTGCATATTAAATTCTGGCATAAGGGTTATCCATTGCTCAGCTCCTTCACTGTGATTAACTCTCTAGTATATCTAATTTCAGCAGGCTTTTCTTACACAAAGTAACCCCTGGATTTCTTGTAAAATATTCTGAAGGGAAGCAAAACAATTTAATAAACAATGCTTCTCTGGGTATTTTTTTTTTGAAGGGGTCTGTGAATATAGGTAGGAGATGCTTGAACTAATGAAGTTAAGAGTTTTTTCTGAACTTATTAGATCTAATAGTTATTAAAATATATGCAAATATAGATGAATGTGAAAATATAAAAACTATGTGATTTATGCAAGCCTAATCAGAAGTAATGTTTGAGTTGAGCAGGATTTACGCTTAGGTAATGGCATGTATGGTAGTGTAGCCTCAAAGAATCTTGCAAAGAAGCATGAAATAAAATATTATATAGTGCAAAATATTGACTACTACTCCATTAGTATGACATGAAACATTGAAGTCATTTATCAAATGTTAATCTCTCTCTCTCTCTTTTTGGGGTACTGTCCAAACATTTTTGAAAACCCAGTATTTTAAATATTTAATATGCAGTATTCTCTATTTTCTCTGGACTTTAATTTAGTGTACTTTTCAAAAGCTACTATAAATATTAGATCAGTTTTCTCTGCTTTTGTATGATTTTGAAGAAAAGGAGCTATCCATTAGATAAATCTTTGTAAAAGTTACTGAAATAATGAAAATATACAAATATTCACTATTAATATATTTATTTTGCCCATTTGAATGCCACCCTTTAAAACAGCTTGCTCTGTTCTTATTCTATTAAACCAACCACATTTCACCTCTTGTTCCAGAAATCAATAGTTGTTTCCTTCTTCTGAAGTCAAATCTCACGCAGCTTCTAACAGAAGTGAAGAATATCTAGCCCTGATGTGTTGTTGAATTATCTCTTCAGCAACCTAAGCTTTTCAATCTAATGGTGGAAAATACTAGGAGCTGTAGTCATTTACAAATATTTAGTTATTCATCCTGGGCCTAGGATGTTTGCATTGCTACATTAATTTTCTTTCAATAGGCTTTCATATGGATGAAATCATGAATGGACCTTCCTGTTTTCAGAAGCAAGACAACTATACTGCTTATAAAATTTAATTAGCAATGCCGGCTCTTATCTCAATTCATGTTATAATTTGAGTTACTTTTGGAAGTGGACCAGATATTGACTTTCCTGTGCCATTACTCTTTTGGCAGCTATTAATTTAGAAATTATTGGTCAATATCACAAAATGTTTGGCTGATCTTGCTTAATCTTGCTTATATACTTAGAGGATTTTTTTTCATTTAAATTTCAATATATTAAGAATACAAAAATTGCCCTACTGAATCAAAACTAGGGTCATTTTAGTTCAGCAGTTTTTTCCCCACTGTGGCATTTAGTAGGCTCATGAGAAAGAAATTCTCTCTCAATATTGTATTTCAATAACTGAAAGTTATTTCAGGATGAATAATTCTGGACAGGTCATATGCATCCTGACTGTACAAATAAGCCACTTGAGAAATTATATTATGTTTACTATTATTCTTCCTAGTTTATACTTGTCTGATCATATATGCAAGGCTCAGACATTTCCTGTTTTTGTTCTGTCTGGCAGGTCACTTTAAGTCAACAATACAAAAATTTTCAACTGTTCACATTTACAGAAACTAAAAAGGATTAATTGCAAGAGTTGTAAAGATTCAGTTCTAAAAGCATACAAGAACAAACTTATTTTAAATACAGCAGGAAATGCAGGATTTTGATATAATAGTATATTTGAGTACTGGTGAAGTTGTGACAGAATATAAATAATACAATATATCAGGACTTATACCAACACAATAAAAGGGAAAAGTGTGTGTGTGCACATAGACACACACACATACACACATCAATAAGAAAAGCTCAAAAATTATAAAAGTCATCCAATGCATGTACAAAAAGACAGTACCAATGAAATAGCACTTTTATTTGTAGGCTCTCTGGTAGGTCCATCTCTGCTCTGAAAGTATTGCAAAATATCACCTCCTTCAGACTTGAGGGGGTGTAATTGATGCAGCTGCCTTTGAAGTCTGCCTTTCTGATGGTAATGTTAACAAGACTTACCATTGGAATATAACAAGCAAAAGAAGGTGCAGGTGTTACAAAGAGAGATACCATGAGGCAGGCAATCAGCTTTGATTAGTGAGGATTAAAAAAAAAGTCACAGTAAATGCTGAGACACATTTCTTTGTAGATATCTGTCAGCACAGAGTGGAAAAGTGTTACATTATTTCACAAGTTTATCAGCTTCTAACAGACAGATGATAATGATACTTGACTTTGGAGGTTCCCTATCACATCTGGCAACAAATACTTCAAAAGTGATTTAGGATCCTCATTATGCATTATCCATATGGATAGAACAATATTTGCCAAGCATATGTATGGTATTTATTTTTTTCTTTGCAGAAAGCATAATATGTGATAGATGATGAATAAGGGTGCAGATGGATTTGGAAAAAAATATTTACAAGAATTTTTCCCATGAATTTTTTTTTTTGTTTTGAAGTCTTTAAAAAACATGAAAAAAATGGTACTTGAAAAATTGGGTACTAGAAGGAACCAGAAGGAACTAACAATACATTTATAGGAGAAGAACACTTACATTTGATTTACTAATACATAATGGAGCAAACCAGTGGTCTTGAAGGATATTTGTGAACAATGGATCCAGAAGTTAATTTTAAGAATGTCTCCCACTATAGATTATCTTTGTTTAAAATATATTATGCAAGAGGAACAAGTGTTACCAGAAAGACTGAGAGTGATTTGAAACTAAATTTAAAAATGAAGAGTTGCAAGAATGATAAGTAAAAATATGCTATACTGGATATAAAAAATAAAACTGGAAGATGTCTTAATAATTAAAAAGATATGCAAATAATAAACTAAAACAGTGTGTAGATATCTTTATTATCTTTGATTTATAAAAGAGACATGTAAAGTTTTGAAGGATTTCATGAGAAGGAAAGAAATAATGAAAAAATCAAGCTGTAGGACAATATCTGAAGACATTAAAGATTAAGATTGTTAAAAGTAAAAGGAAAGAATATAAATTTGACCAAAATTAAATTTGATATATTGTTATCTGTGGAAATCTTAATGTACTTTTCCTAACTGGGACCGAGACTGGGACAACAAGCTTTCAAAATTGTAAGAAAGGGAAGAAAAATAATTTGTTGTATTTTAAGAGAAAATGATAAGGTACTAAAACTACTTGCAATGGGGAAAGTGATTTCTTTGTATATTCTTTAAAATTTTCTTTACCATATTTAAATTTTTTATTTCTTTTCTGTTTTTTCATTCTCTTATGCACTTTCAATTTTTTTATTTTTAAGTTTGTGTTCTTAGCCTTTTAACTCTAATGTTTAATAAAGTTGTTATAAAAAGAAAATACCATAGAAATTCAGAATTTATTAAAAAGTACATACATAATTTGGAAAAGCATTACACCTACAATGAAACTTATGATCAATTTATTTATATGTCATAAGGCTATTATCATATTTGTCCGGTGATTGGTAACCAGAACAAACCGATAGAGTATACTGAAGGGACAACTATAGCAACTTATTTCTATTGATTTCTGGAGGATGGGGACATTTCTTTTACCTGCATAAAAAAGTTAAATTCAAACTTTTTAAAAGTTAAAAGTTAAATTACTTTCCTGGATATAAAGAATAAAATGTCAAAAGATAATTAATAATTTTACTAATGGAATATAAGTTAAGGTACTTTGAAATTAGTGAAAGTGAGTTGAGTGAGACTTATTCATAGATAATGTATAGAATTGTAGTCTCAGACAAATGTTCTTAGGTTTAACAAAAATTAGAAATGCTGCTACAAAAATTTCAGAAAATATTACAAGAATGAACAAAATTATGCAAAATTTAATTTCCTGAATTTTAGTAACATTTTTCTTTTTCATTTCTATAAAGTATTGAACATAAATAGAATACTTCTAGTTATGTATATTTCTGGTATTACTATTTATTTTATTTATTGGAATTTGTCAACCAAAAATGAGAACAACAATAAGAGAATAAAAATACAATGACAGGGACGAAAGGCAAGTTAGTGCACTTATGAACATCCCCTCTACTGATCACATAAATATGAAGAAAGGTCCACAGAAGTCAATTTGTGACTGAAACTGAAAATTTGTAGCTGGGACAACTGAATCAGTTAGGGATTCCAGACAACTCAAATCATATTTTTTTTACAGTTGTTTAGAACTTTTAACAGTTAAGTTAGAATTATTCTTCTCCTGTCTCTCTCTCTCTCTCTCTCTCTCTCTCTCTCTCTCTCCCCCNCTCCCTCTCTCTCCCTCCCTCCCTCTCTCTCTCTCTCTCTCTCCCTCTCTCTCTCTCTCTATATATATATATATATATTTGTTTTTTTAAGTTTTCGCAGGTACTTACATGTGTGCTGTTCATCTTCCTTCGGGTATTATCCCACGTCATTGTCGTGCTTTTAAAGTTGTAGCAAAAAACAAATATATATATATATATTTTCTTAAGTTTTCGCGGGTACTTACTTGCTGTTCAGCTTTGTTCAGGTTTTTCCCACATCATTGTAGTTGTGCTTTTAAAGTTGGAGCAACGTTTCAGCAGAATCTCATCTGCCATCAACAGGCACCAGAAGCAGTAAGGAGAACATTTCTCGGGGATTAGTGTGAACTGTAGGTATGTTGTGAAATGTGAAGCTAAAGAACAAATGATTCTGGGTACATGAAATTTCTAGTAATGTGATCAGGCTTCTCCATAAGAAATACATTATGCCTATTATTAGAATTGTTTTTCTTTTTCTCAGATGCTGTCTGTCCATGTTTTTTCTTAGGGATGTTGGCAGTAAAGCACTGTTGACTAAAAGAGGAGAAATGTAAAGATGAATTCTTGACTCACTTTTAAAATCCATTTCAGATAAGAGAAGTTCCTCAATCTTACACAGTAGAAATGTCTGTCATCACTTGAAGAGAAACAAAAAATGGCTTAGTTTCCTGAAGCTAATGCTACATAGCCCTATATATCCCATACAACAGGGGTCTCCAATCTTAGAAACTTTAAGATTTGTGGACTTCAATTCCCAGAATTGCCTGAGGAATTCTGGGAGTTGAAGTCCATAAGTCTTAAAGTTGCCAAGGTTGGAGACCCCTGCCATAGAGAAGTGGATGCTAAAGAGCTGGCAGAGGTAATTTCAGAACCACTGCACCACATCTTTCAAAAATCCTGGAGTACCAGGAACTATCAGAGGACTGTAAAAAAACTGATGTGGTTCCCATCTTCAAAGAAGGGAAAAAAACAGACCCAGTAAACTATAGACCAATCAGCCTAACATTAATACCTGAAAAAATACTGGAAAAGATAATAAAAAACAGAACTTCCAACATCTAGAAACAAGTAAAGAGTCATAACTAGCAGTCCAGCATGGGTTTTTTAAAAAACAGATCCTGCCAAACGCACATCTTTTTCATTGCTCATCAAGTAGTGACTAATTAGTAGACCAGCAAAAATACTGTGGACGTGATTATATTTAGATTTCAGCAAGGCAATGAACAAAAGTAGACCACATCCTATTTCTTTAGGTAACTAGAAAAACATGGAATAAGATAGCAACCACGACTAGATAGCACCACCACTAGTTGGACTCAGCAATTGGTGGCAAACATAGCTCAACGAGTAGTCCTCTGAATGCGGTCCTAAGTCTACATGGGAGGGAAGTAAGGCAGTGGGGAATGCCACAAGGTTCTATCTTCAGTGCCATACTTTGTCCTCATATCTTCATTAATGATTCTTTGATGAGGGAATAGAAGGGGAAACTTACCAAATTTGCAGATATTACTAAGCTGGCAAGAATAGCTAACACTCAAGAAAAGATAGGCTCAAGATCCAGATGGATCTTGACAGACTAGAACCTGGCCATATCTAACAAAAAAAAAAAAAAAAAAAAAAATAATGAAAATCAATGTTAGGAGAAAAGTAAAATCCTACACTTAGGCAAGAAAACCAAAAACTACACAGATAGATTGGGGTGAAATTCAGACTCAATAGCAGTAGTAACTGTGAGAGGGATCTTGGAATGAGGGGGGGGGGGGTTTTTTCTTAGTAACCAACCAGCTAAAATATGAGCCAGCAGTGTGCACCAGCCAGTCCAAAAAGCTAATGCAATTTCCTAAATTGTATTAACAGAGGGATACAATCAAGATCAAGGAAGTACTAATTACCATTTCTATAAAGCCTTGAGTTAAGATAGACACCTAAAGAACTGCATCCAGTTTTGTTCACCATATTTATAAAAAAGATGTTGAGACTCTAGAAAAGATTAGAGAAGAGCAACCAGGATGATAAGCGACTGGAGGCTAAAAGATAGAATGAAGGGTTTCAGGGAATTGGGCTTGCTAGTCTTAGTAAAGAGAAGCGACCAGAGAATCAGTATTCATATTCAGGACATTGATAGCGGTCTTTCCAATATTTGAGGGGCTGCACAGGGAGGAAGGGATTCAAAGCTATTTTCTAAAGCGCCTTGTAGGCCAGACAAGGATATAATGGATGGAAACTGAAACAAGGAAGATTGAACCTGGAAATAAGGAGAAACTTTCTGACAGTGAGAACAATCAACCAATGGAACAGCTTGCCCTTGGAAATTGTGGGATCACCAACACTTGAGGATTTCAAGAAGAGATTGGACTGCCATTTGTCAGAAATGGTGTAGGGTCTCCCTCTTGGACAGGGCTTGGGCTAGATGACCTACAAGGTCCCTTCCAACTCTGATTATCTGTTAAATCTGTTAAATATATCTAATTATTTACTGACAACAAATTTGCAGGTCAGAAGTATTATCCTACTGAAAGAATGAAGAGACAAAAAAGAAATCCAGTCAAACATCCTGCAGCCAAAACAGAAGGAGAGGTGATTGAAGCATCTAAATCTAAGCACTGTTTTTGTTTTGTTTAATTCTATTCCTTATTGTGATGCCCAACAAAAAAAATCAGAAAAATACATTGTTACCTCCTAAACTCTTGCTGAGGCAATTGTGCCAATTGCATGTATGTTCCTTCAAGGCTGCTATTAGAATTATTACATTCCTGATCAACATTTCCAATTTTGTGCTACCAAAATAAAGTGACAAATGGTCATATATTGATAATATAAATCCCTATTAATTTGTGATTGGACACTAAAGAGTTAAGATGAATAAATGTTTTTTTGATAGGTAAATTTGTTTCTCCAACTGGTTAAAGTAGGTGAAAAACTACCCTACCCAATTGTGTACCATCAAATGTATCATAACTCTAGTTCACCTTGACCAGTGTAAATACTGAAAACCAACAGAGATTTGAATCTATCAAGTATGACTCTGGCTCCAATGTAGATTAAGTAGAGCAAAATAAACAAGCTTCTGCTACAAAATTAAAGTTTTTTTAATAGTCAAATTACATGGCTGCCTACAATAGACCTTATAGTTTGTTTCTTAAAGAAGAGAGCTCAGTGCTGCAATTATCATACATACTTCTAACTTATTCTTGAAATGAAAATCAGTGAACAAATAGAATACTAGCTCTTAAAATGTAGTGGCCCATTGGAGATAAATGTTTAATTCTATATTTTACACAGATTCTTTTATTGTTTCTATTTTCAGTTATTTTATAGATTAGAGATCCAACTGGTCTCAAATATGTGGCCAACAAGATGTTTCCAGAACACTCTACTATATAATGAATGAATCAAAGAAATTTTGAACATAGCAATGTTCTTTGGGGCCTTGACTTCATTACTGACTGCTACTGAGGGATAGTAACATATTGTGTCTGGAATATTAATTAAGTATATTAGCAATATCAAACTATTTAAAAGAACAGTTAAATGTATAGGTTTGGATCATTAATAATACTTGATGTATTGTGTTGCCTGACATGCTCTGGATAAGTTTGTCACTTGTCCAAATGGAAACTTTAGCTGTTTAATTAATAAATTGTTTAAAGAGACAGTTTGATCTAGTGATTAAGGCACTTGGCTAGAAACTAGGAAAGACAGCTGCGTGACTTTGGGACAATTATTCTCTCTCACTCTAACTCACCTTAGAGGATCAATATCGTAGGAAAATAGAAGGAGGAAAGAGTATTAGCTCCACTTGAGTCAGTTATAAAAATAATGAAATGAACCTTTAAATCAGTAAAAAAAAACTACCAATCATCAGATTCTTCCTTGTGTCTTTTTATGCAGAGAAAAAAAATCCAGTAGCTTATAATAGTGGGAAAAAGCAGAACAGAATGGCTTTGTCTTTTCATTTTCACATAAGCTGAATATTTATTATATATTACATACTGAAGTGAGGTAAACTTGTGAGAATTGGGAACCTGGTAGCTATTTCAGGAAAACTTCATGAAAAGCCACCCAGATTTGCTAATTGATAGCACATTAAAACCACAAGTATCTTGGCTTACTTTTTCCCTTCCAAAACCAAAGCATACCACATAAATTTAAAGTCTATTAAATATCATTAAACAGTATGAACAGTCCAAGGCCATCTCAGATTCATTAAGATTCATTGAGAGAAGTTTGAGGAAATCTGGCCTCTCTTTGCTGATTCAAGTGGAATTTAGGAATAAGAAAAGCCAACACAAGACATTGGTTCAATGGTGGAACCAAACTAAAATCCCCAGACCAAACTGAGCATCATCCAGATCTATTTACAATAAAGTCAAAGCTGGACTATGAGCCAGTGAGAGTCCTTTGGCAAAGGAAGCTTTATTAACAAATCTGGGTAAAATAACTATCATATTCACTGAGCCATATTGGAGGTTTTAAGAGAGGAAAAACAGATTACTAAGTTACAGTAGGTCCAAGTAGAGTAAATTTTTGTCCTAATGTAATTAATAAGTATGTCATCTAAGAATACATCTGAAATTTAGATATAACGAATCTTCCCCCCAATGGCTTACCATTATGGATGTGGCTTTTGCATGCTACAGTTCACAAACTTTAACTGAAAAGTTTCACTAGCTATGACACCAGGTATTTGGAAATTATCAGAGGAGGCAGCTGCAAAGGCGTTTCAAACCTCCTTTTACTCGGAGCCAAGCTGCACTAAAAGCCTCCAATACAGGAACACAATGTTGCCAGCCAATCAAGGCACAAAACAGACAGAAGAAACTAGAAACACCAATCAAGCAGAACACAGCAAACTCCAAGACCAACAAACACAGACCAAGACTCCCAACCAATCAGGATGAAGAAAAAACCATTCTGGCTCAACAGTAGGTTAACCNGATTCTGCCGAAACGTTGCTACAACTTTAAAAGCACAGCTACAATGACGTGGGATAATACCCGAAGGAAGCTGAACACAAAAATTCTCAGTTTTGCATTACAGACCACTGAAATGCATTTTGCCTTTTATTAATCACACCATTGGTAACTATACTGTAATAAATGGAGGATATGAGTGCCAAATTGATAGTTTGTCCATAATAACCAGGAATCAAATCTGACCTAAGGCAATAAAGGATCTTATTGATGAAATCTAAAACCATATTTCCACCCATTTTAAAATACATTTTGACATCTAAAGGATATAATTTTTGAAAAGATTTGTGGTACATGCAAAAAGAAGTACTGATCTACTTTGCTATAATAATACTTGAAGCTAATCTAACTGTGACATTATTTCCATGTTTAACTTGTCCTTTCCAATAGATGAGTAGGGCGTTCCAGTTCCAGTTCTAACAGTGTACATAAACTGAAAATATTGATATAGTTACATTTAATTTGTCCTTCAGCTAAAAAATGGAAAATGGATAAACTGACAAAATTGCAGTTATTTTCTATTCTTAATATTTGTTAACAACATACAAGATGGAAGGAACTTTCAGAAAGATTCACACTACCATTCCATTACTTCTGATCAATTGTATAGCAACTGGAGCTTTGAGACTGTTACAATGATTATGCAGAAAAGAAACTGAGCTATTCTTTATTTTAAAGATAAACAAGTTGCAAATCCCAGTAGCTTGAAAATATTAGTGCAACAGGCAGCCCTCAGATTCTTTATGTTTCACCTATTCAATTTTAGTCCAGTCAAAACCGATGTCTTCTTTTTTTAAAAGAAATAAAAGAAAAGCTATCTGATTGAGAAAAGCTTTTCCCAAAGTATATCTGTGCCAGGATTTACAGTCATTTTTGGCATTTGAAAGACTGCTCAACTGTTTCAAAGGAAGAGCAAATAATACCCTAAAAATAGTTTTCAAATTATGCTTAGCAAAATATTGAAACTTTCTAATTGATGCAGTTATTAAATACAAATATTCTTTTGTTTTTCTTATCACTACTTCTGACACCATTGCAATAAATAAATCATCATGAATAACAGGATCTAGAAATGCAATAAACAAATACTTAAATATATTTTATATTAAAAATAATGTACATAAAATTAAAATACAATGTTAAATTGAAATAAACGAAGAAACTAAAGACTATTTGATTAATAATTAATGAAAAGAATGAGAAAATAAACTAATATTGGTTGAGGAAAACCCGACAAAAACAATTTAAGTGACATTTGTAAATTATTTAATATTGAAACCACAGATCAGTTTGCAATGTTCTAGTTCAGAAAAGTTAGTGTTAACAAGGTAACTTCTTCTGCCACAATTTATACTGGTGGATATACCAAAGTGAGGACCAGTTCCTTTACCAGCTTTTGTCGCCATTGTGAGTGCATTCATGGTTCTGTGGGATAAGATTTAGGTCACCTGCTAAATGGACTAAATGTTAAAACTAGGGCAATAACCTGACAGGTGGCATTGCTTATTTAGTTATTATTTTATGTTATTTATTTATTTAATACCCTTAAAACAAATGCAAATAAATGCATTTGAAGGATTCTGAGTTGCTCGTTACACACATCAGTGTCTCTTTCTAATTTCAGGATGTATTCCTCAGGACTGGATGTATCCCTTAGTGGGAGGGTTAATGACAGGTGTCACCTCGGGCACTGCAATCTCCTTCTCAGGTAAGTCTGTCTCCTCATCCCCCTGTGGTTCAGTGACTCCGATTTGCCATCGGTCAATCTCTCTGGGTAGTTCCACAGCTGGTCAATATGTTTGCACCACACCTTATCATTGCTGTGTTCCACATGGTACGACTGGGCCCCGTGACTTCAAGTATGTGGCTGGGTACCCAAATAGGTTTCCCGGCATAGTTCTTGGTGTACACCCTTTCACCTTATTGGAAATATTTGACTTTTGCTTCCTCTCTTTGTTGATTGTCTGTCCCATAGTTGGGATGTATTTTATCCAGCTGTGTTCTCAGTCTCCTGACCATTAAAGCCTCTGGGCTTCTGCCCGTAGGGATGACATGCTGGGTTAATAAGTATTTCTCTTGCTTTTCTTGTATATTGCCTTTCCTCATTCTACTGAAGGCGTCTTTTGCTGTGTGCACCATCCTATCTGCTTGACCATTTCCTGCAGGGTGAAATGGAACAGTGAGTGCATGGCAGATACTCCTGTTTGCCAGGAATAGTTCGAATGGCCTGGCCATGAACTGTGGCCCATTGTCAGAGACCAACATGTCTGGCAGGCCATGGGTTGTGAACAGTCTGTGTAGTACATTGGTGGTGGCATCTGTGGTGGTCGTGCTTATGACAGCCACTTCTAACCACTTGGAGTAGTCATTGATGATGATTAAAAAGAATTTACCGTAAACCGGCCTGGTGAAGTCAACATGTAGCTTGGACCATGGACTCCTCGGCATTTCCAATTCTCGTGGTGGTGTGACGAGGGGGGGAATGGTCATTTCTCTTGACATGGTTTGCAGCAGGCCATCCACTGTTTGATGTCTTTGTCATGGATGGCCTGCAAGCTAACTGCAATCTAACACCTTCATGCAGACAATTCTGGGATGGCCTTCATGTAGCATTTGCAACAACGAATCTTGTAGTTGGTGGTGTATCACTATATGGCTCTCCCACAGTAGGCAACCCTTCTGTACCAATAGTTTATGCTGCCTCACTTTGAATGGCCTAAATGCTGTGCTTGTTGGTCTTTAGGCCACCCAGTTCAAAACCTGTGCTGTGGTCACTTCTTCCTTGGATTTTTTGGCCATCTTGGTGGTGGTGATCAGTCCTGTTTATAGTGTTTTGACTGTTGTATTGTTGCTGTTGGTGCAGAGTCTTCCACTTGTTTTCCCAATGGGCATCTACTAAGCACTTCTGTGTTGCTTATGTTCAAGCCCAGGCAGTGTATGAGCTAGTATTGGTAGGCTACTAGGAATTCAGTCCACTTTAGCATGCATGGGAACAGGACTTGTGGTATCTGCCTGTCACCTGCGAGGAGGCCTAATAACAGTTTGTGGTGCGTTATAAGCTCAAACTTACGCCCATACACATAATCATGGAATCTTTTAATCTCTGTAACAGCAGCCAGTGCTTCTTTGTCGAGCTGGCTGTAATTTCTTTTCACCCCGGACAGTATCCTTGAAAAAAATGTGTGAGCACCTCCTTTCTGTCTGGGAAATTGTGGCTCAGGATGGGTCTGATTCCATACAGAGAGGCATCACAAGTCAGTGTTAATGGTAGGGTCATGTTGTACTGGACCAGTACACTGTTTGATGTTAGTAAGTTTTTTAGTTGTTTGAAGTGTCTTCCTTCTGACCCCAGACTCATGGAGTTTTCTTGTTGAGCAGCCTGTGTAATGATTCCGCGATGGATGCTTTCTGTCTCAGGAAGACACTGTAGAAGTTAAGGAGCCCAGGAAGGCTTGGAGCTCCATTCTGTTAATGGACGTTGGGGCTTCTTTAATTGCCTGAGTCTTTTCCTTGGTGGGGTGTACGCCAGTCATGTTGATAAGATATTCAAGGAATTCTACCTGGTCCATGGCAGTCAGGCACTTTTCTTTTTTACCTTGAGCCCCACCTGTTGGAACTTGTTAAGTACTGGTCATAAATGGTCCATTAATTCAGGTTTGTTTGCTGCTGAAATTAGGACATCATTGAAATACAGGATGACTCCAGATATTCCATGCAGCATCCTCTCTGTATCAGACTCTGGAAGAATCTGGGGGCAACACTCATCCTGAACTGCAGTCGTTTGCAATGGAACACCCCCAGTGTGTGATGATCATCTGGGCTTCAGCTGTCTCATCATCAACAGAAGTTGTCCTGACCCTTTCCCAGTGGTCTGACAAGGTTACCCCCTACCCTGGTCTGTCCTAGGCAGCCTGGGTTTGCCCGCAGTGAAGGCTGTCAGCCAGCTCTGCTCACATATTTTTTTCTCATGGCTTCTGATGTCTCTGTGGTGATTTGATGTGCTTATGGATCAGCAGGCCCTTTTGCAGCATGGCAGCTTCCTCCGATCAGCAGCAGTAATGGGGCCTGTCATCTGGCCTCCTGTGGTAAGGCAGCTTCTGCAGCTTATCAGCTCTTCTGATCAGCTCTTGTGATTAGCAGCAGCGATTTTGCTTCCAGCTGGCCCTCCTGTGGCACGGTAACTTCTGAGGGTCCCAGCTCTTCAATCAATGGTACTACTGCTTCTCTCACTCCACAGGCTCTTTGTGTTGATTGCGGCTGTGTCCATGGCCTAGAACAGCATTGATCAGCTGGCTGTTGGGTTCTGCAGCCTGCAGTGATTGAGGCTGGCTCTTCCAGCAATCCCACCTTCATCTCCAGTTATTGTGTCATTGAAAGAAGGAGCCAGAGACAGGAATCTGCAGCAATACTTTACTGTGAGTAAATATTATTCTCAACTGCAACCCAATGAAGGCTAATGGCTGGCGGGTTCCCTTATATAGAGGTTGCCTGCTCTGTCATTAGCCAATTATATTAGTGTATTTTCCCATGTTACTCACGGCAGGTTATACCATGTCTGCAGCTGCGCGGACACAACAAGGTGCAATGCTTATTTTTCTTGTCAATGAGATAAAGTAAGTTGGAGTTTGGCTAAAATAATATTGGAAATTAATATCTCTGATATATTGCTGAAAAGAAGGCTGCTTGTTCAAAACTCACTGAGATCAGTGCATTTGGTAAAAGTTCACAACAGCTTAGGACAAGGTTCTCCAAACTGGACAACTCTAAGTATTAATGGTGCAGTAGGAAATAATAGTTTTTGCTGTTTTTCTCCTTAGATAGATATACAACAAACTTTCCACACAAACATGAAAATTTCTTATTTTGATCTTCAGATACAATATTCCAAAATGTTACACAATCATTATATTTAGAGGCCAGTGTCAGCTGTCTCCATGATTTCTCTTATCTTTTCCCTGTCCACAAATGCATTATGCTTTCCTTTAGCTCATAAAGTCCATTCAACAGTGACAAACAGGACAAATTTTAGGCTTTCATACACTTTTCCTCAAATCATATTGCCTATTATATTTACCTTTCAATTTTTGAAATTAAATGTCATAATATGTACTGTAGTTATACACTTTTAAGTAACAAAACATTCAGTATGATGGTTTGGTTTGGTTTTTTAAAATTCTCTGTGTTTTTTTAAAATGCTTAAATTGTGTTTTTTTCCACTGAGAAAAAGTCATTTATTACTTCTTTGCAATTTACAAATGTATTTGAACCTTAGTTTGACCATAAGATGAATTACAGCTTTTTCCAACCTAAGTCAATGGTGCTGTTTCCTGGGCAATGAATATCAATCTTAATCCAGTAGGGAAGGCTCTTGCATTAAATGTACATCAACTGTCACCAGTTCTCGAAATTCACTATAGTGACTGTAATAAAGGGAAACTATATAGTGTTGGAAAAAGCATAAAAGTGTGAGTCATTCACAACAAAGGAACAAAAATACATTTATTTCATGTCAAAGACAATTATTTCCCTTTTGCATAGATAATTCATTTCTTATAAATAACTTATACAAATATTCCAGAGATATACTGCTGGCCATAATTTCCATAAAAACCTTCACAAAAGTTTACTGCATGTACTTAATTACAACAGTGAATTACTTTTCTGATATGTTACAGGATACTTTAAAATGTTGAACTAAAATTCCATGGAGTTCACAAACAATGAATGTGTGAACCAATTTTGCAGAATAATGTGAAGATTGTTTTTTTTTCCCCCACTGCTGTAATATGTTTTGATTCCTATAGTCCCCTGTTATTCACCGTGTGGCCCATAAACAATAAAATATCCTTAATATCACATTAGTGAATAGCTATGATGTACAATGTACATCATTTTTCTTAAACACAATCTCAAAGGACTACCATAAAGGAATAACATTACTTAAGAGTGAATACAAATAAATTGTAGATTTACGTAGAACTATATAACAAATAAATCTAATTTTTATTTCACATTTGTATGCTATTATTGTGTATCAGGAATCCTTGGTAGAAGATTTGAGTGATGATTTATTTTACTCGCACAGTGGGTGTATCTGATAGCTTAGCAGCTACACTGAAAAATGTTTCTAAAATATATTCTTTTTCAATTGCTTTTGAAAGGAAACTCATCTCTTTCCAGTCTGAAGAAACAGAAGAAGCAGGACTGTAGTTCTGTAAGTTCAAGTAATGGTCAGGTGGAAAAGCACTTAAATAAGAAACCAAAGGCAGAACTGTTTAAAAGTTACATACATGCTGTTTACCAACGTCTATCTGAAGAGCCTCTGATAGCTTCTAGATGGAATTCTGAATTTAAAAACGTAGATTAGTTTCTGAAACACTATCTGTTTCCCATGCCTTGTGGGATCATTATCTAGCATCTGAAGACCTTAAGAGATTAGAGCTTAGATTGAATCGTAGCTGGATAGACTTGTTGTTCGCAAGTAAATAATCTGACTCAGTTACTTTACTGAATTTAGCTTTGAACAGAGTCCCATTAGCCCTGAAGGAGCAGTTCTATACTTTGGAATCCTTCTGGACTAACAGCACCTAACAGCATCAGCAGGAAACTGTAGTCAGATGATCTTCAGTTGCATCAGATAAAGGTCTTTCTCAACTGGAAGAATTTATGTCAGTGTTTAGTACCCTCATCACTATATAATCTGGGAATGCCTTTGGAGATGACTCAGGAACTGAAGTTAATTCAAAATACAGGGATCTAACTGCAATTTAGCAGTACAATAGTGATAATTTGATCACCCCATTAATTGTGGATAGAATTCAAGTCCAACTAAAAGAGGTGGTTTAATCCTAGTGCTTCTGTGCTAACTAGATAGGCTGCACTATTTGTTCCAGCAGAAAGGAATGTTAAGTATCCTTACCTTATATACAGATAATTTTTCTATGATAGAGCCATCTTTTAAAAATGTTTTCAAATGACATAAATACTTGGTCTGTGCAAATTGAGAATATGGAGAATGCTACACCAAGGAAGAGGGATAGCCACAGAAAAGGAACATCTTTGAAATTCCAGGAGATGACATGCTTTTGTGAATGGAAGCTAGAGCATGCCAGCCCTATTATATGTAATAAGAGGTGCAGACACAATTGGAGTGGTATCAAGACACTAGATGATGTCTGTGGGCTTACCATCTTTGTACTCTTTCAGTTAATGTTAGTAAGCTAATCTTCCCATCAGTTTTGGCACAAATGATAATGTCTGGCAGCCTCAAAAGATTATATTATATATCCATTATCTTATGCTTTTTTGAGAGGGAGATGAATTGAGGATTTAATGTATTTAGCAATACCCTTAGTTTCTGGAGGAGAGCAGTAAGAGGAAGAAAAGTAAAATGGCAATATTACAGAGAGAGAGAGAGGAAGAGAGAGAGAGAGGAAGAGAGAGAGAGAGGGGAGGGGAGGGGGAGGGGGAGAGGGATCATTTCACCTCATTACAGATTTCTCCTGCAGATGGTCATTATCACACATAGATGAAAAGAAAAAGTGCTCTTGTCCTAACCTGTCATTGTCATGTATAGCTTCAGTTAAAACATAGACAATTGGACTAATATGAATAAATTATACTAGAAGATACCTTGAAAATGATAGGCAATCCTATTCTTTGTTTAACCATACTGTATTTGAAAATGTCCTACTTATAGGATTAGCAATGTGTTAATGGGTTTTTCATGAAAATTCTTATATCAGGTACAGGAGAATAATTTCTTCTTAATTTATTTTTAAATACAACAAGGTAAAACTTATCAAGTATAATAATTACTGTAATTTAGAATTAAATTTAAGTAATTGAAGAACAAAGATTTAAGAAGAGATACCATACTCTTTCTTTTTATGTGCAATATGGCAGGCAAATCGGCTTTATATAATTCTAATTTACAATATTCACTGCCATGTATCATAAAAGATGATGGACATGAAAGTCCTCCTGGATCACGTAAACCAATTTTAGGTTGAACATAATCTGTAAACGACAGTGTTTTAGGAGAAGAGAGGCTTTTAAAGTAATCTGGGAAATATGTATATAGCTGGGCTTCATAATGACTAGGAAAATAACAGTAGAAGTATATTCATGAATGAATGCATCTCAGAAGTGCTGAATATTATCAAAAGTCTGTAACAAACAGGATGGCTACCTTGCTTGAACAATAGAAAGAAGATATGGAAATGAAATTTAATAAAGTCAACATTTGTACCGAACTCTAAGGTTTATTGCTCAGTGTGTAACCTTGAGTATGTGTGAGAAGAAGCTTTGATTACTGATTTGGTTTGTATGTATAAACTTCCTGAGTAACATTCCAGTTATAAAATCCCTCATGGGATTTGTTATTATTGTTATTTACTGTACATTTAATTGGCATTTAACCGGGTTTTGTGGAAATATAGAAATCAGATCAGAAGAATTAATTCACGTTTACAAGTTAAAGCAATAAATATCGCAATAGATTGAATTTGGACCCTTATACCGGTAGTAAAATCCTTTTTTCCAGTGACCATATTTAAAACAAAGAGAATTATTATTTCATTATGTAAGGTAAATGTTAGGGCATGAATTTCAATACATAAATGGAAGAATGAAAAAAATGATTTGATTGCATTTAAGTGTTTACATAATTAATACAACCCAACATTATTACCCATCATTTAAGTTAGATAATGTGGTATAGTGGTTTAGGGACTTGACTAGGAATCAGGAAACTCAGATTCTAGTTCTTTCCTAGTCACAGCAGCCTATGAATGACATTAGGTCAGATAGTTGCTTCTTCTCAAGTCTCACAGTATTAGGTATTGTGATCAGCCAGCTTAAAAAAAAAGCCTTTGTTGCATTATGCATTGATAAGTTTCACTGTAAGAACTAAGAAAATGCAGTGTAAAGCAAGCAGACACTGGAATTTAGCAGGAGAAATGCTAAGAAAAATGCTAGCAATAACATTATATTCCACATTTACAATATTTAATAAATATCCCTTCTAATCATCTTAAAATGATTGTATAACTAACAACTTTTTGAATATACTGCAATTCAAGGAACGGAGAGTTCCATAAAAGTCTACATCTCCTCTGGATTTCCATTCTGATTGTGGTGTAGATGTTTTCTTAAAGTTAATTGTACAAATCACCCCATGTCTAGAACATTCTGCAGCATCCCCAATTCATAAAATTAATTTCCAGAAAACTGCCAGATCCATGGTGTTCTCTGGAACATTCTGGTTTTTTAATGGCATACAAGAGCATGTGTGGTATTGTAATTTTAGATTCTGCATTTCTGGAATACAGGGACCTACTAGCCTGAATGTAAAAGGGATATATACTGTACTAATAGGTATGTGTATGTAGGTATGTATGCCTTTTATCTCCTTTCATATTCACTTTAAAATCTCTAAACTTGCAAATATAACCAATCTGCTTTAAGAAGCAGATTAAAGTGCTCAGCCATTTTGTTTCTAATAGCAGTCAATCTAAATATTTCAAGGTACAATTTTGTAGTAAAATGTTAATTTCCAGTTTCACAGAACTACTTGCCTAGACTGAGTGCTATGGATCAATTTTCATGAGGGCTGATTACTTTATTTCACCAACAAACTTTAAACTGGTTATTGGCATTCTAGCAAATCAATAAGTCAGGCACTTCATGAAAATAGATTATGTGGCAGGCCTGTGCAACGAAGACAGTCATTCAATGAAGATGCTTCTTTCCGGTCTAGTGCAGACTTGAGTAAAGTTGATTCAAATTAAAATCTTACTTTTTAATCCAGTCTTGGCTTGCAGGATGAGGAGAATAATCTTGCCCAGTGGGAAACTAAAATATGTAAGATAATAACTTTCAAATTTTAGAAAATATTTCCTCTAATCTTTCAAGAGATTTTGGTTCTTTATCATGACACAAGATACTTTATAATTTTTAAAAGATTCATTTTTAAAGTTCATCTTAATTTAAAAATTCATTCTTTACATAAGAGATATTGAGTATAGATACAGTGCATTATTTTCATGAGATTCCAATTATGATAAGTATCTGTGAGGAATAAAAAATCCCCTAGAATGCCTTCAGCTGGTAATTCTTCTGACTTTAGATGGAATAATACAGTACTGAGTGCCGTTTTAGAATAGTGGTAAAGGCTTCAGGTAGAAAGCAGGATATTACGAGTTCTAGTCTTGCCTTACACATAAAAGCAGAATGATGACAATGTCAAACCACTTCCATAAATCTACCAAGAAAATTATATGGACTAGTTGCAAAGATTCAACACTGACTTGAAGGTAACATGCAGACACTGTGTTATTAGACATTACTAACTTTTCCAATTTGATTCTGTGTTATTTACTGGATCCGTTTTATTGGCACAATTTGATAGACAAACTGTCAGCCTTCAAGATCTTCTGCTATTGTTTTGCATCTTTCGACTGCCATAAGTAACGGGGGGGGGGAAGGGAGGTAAAAGATAAGTCAGGGAAGTGAGCTGGAGGTGTTAATTCTTCTGTTGTTGTAAATGGGGGGGGAAGCATACAACAGAGTTAGGTTTCTATTTCTCGCTTAGCTTTCTTTTCTCTGCGCAACTGCAACCCGTTATCAAAATATGCCAAGGTCAACGGACAGAGGCCTCATCATCACCTGAAGTTGCCCACATGATCATATTCACAACTTCTAATTGGAAGTGTCATCTGAACTATTGGGGGTGGGAACATTTCATCACTTTGTATATGTGAATTGTGCGGCCTAATTTCTCAGATTCAGAATTCTTTGGTTGCTAACCACTTCACTTTCAGTAAAAGATGTCTTTTCTCTAAACTAAAGAGTCTAAGTAGTATTTCTTTCCTGGATTTTGAATGGAGCTTCTCCGCTGACATTATTCTGAATCTCCCCACCAGCCCCACCCGGAGAGAATACCCAATTTTCTTCTGAGGGGGCCTGGACATCATGTCATCTTCAAATAGTGACCAAGAGGGATCCGGGACCTTGGAGGGCAAGATTCTGTGCGTGGTGCAGGAGGCCCAATCGCTAGCAGAGCTCAGTTTGGAAGATAATCCAGTTGTGAAGCCCAGATGGTCGGTGGGAGTTGGTTGGAAAGATCCGGAGAAGGACCCCCCTCCGGGGTCACAACTACCCACCGTGGTGGAAAAGAGGAGCCCTTGACAAGAGAAGGAAAAGAGGGAACTCTGCTGGATCAAGCCAGGAGACTCCTGATGAAGCCTTTGAACAACCTCAAGCTGCACAAAGGTATGAAAGGGGGAGGGGAAGTAGCCCCAGCCAGAAGAACCAGAGCAGCTCCCTCTCCATAAATCAACCCAATTCAGCAGCAGCCCCAGGGCCTTCAGCGGGAGGTGTGGATTCCGAGAAGGCGTAGAGCTCCTAGGCTGCCTCCGTTAGAAGTAAAATACGGAGGGATCCCAAAACCTTGGGATTTTTCCTAGCTCAAGTTTGGAGCCATATGGAGGAATATGGGGAGGATTTCCCTCAGAAAGCAGCCAAAGTAAGGTGTGTTACCAGGGCTCTGGAGAGAATAGCGGCAGAGTGGATGTGACTTTGCGATAATGATAATGTTCCTCAGTTGCTGAATTATAAACTATTTATGCTGCACTGCGGGCTAGGTTTGTAGGACCCACTGCAGAGCGCAAGGCCCGAATTAGGATGAAAACCATTAAACAAGGGGGGGAGGTCTGTGGCTGATTACACCCAAGAATTTAGACAGTTAGCTGGCCATTTCCCAAGACTGGCCCAAGAAGCCTGATAGAACTGTTTAAAGATGGTTTAAATGAAGAGGTGTACCAGAGATGCACTGCTAGAGAGACCCCAATGACTTGCAGATGTGGTACTTGCTGGCAGAAGAAGTGGAGATTGATTTAATCTGAAGTAAACGGCGGGGAGGTTATGGGTGGAGCAAGTTTCCCCCCCACGCCCTCAAGAGGCTCCTAAACCTCAGAAGGGAGGAGTGGCAGCAAGACCCAACCCTTGGCCTGCTTTCGATGCGGGAAGGAAGGTCACCGGGCTGTGAACTGCAGAGTCAAGTGGAGCCAAAGGGGGCGCCAAAGGAAGGAAAGAAACCTGAAAAGTCCCCAGCGAAGCCTTGTGAACAGCACTAAAAGTCGAAAGAGATGGCAGAGGTCGCCCCTCCCACAGGAGAAGGAATCAGAAGCCCCAGTGACCCCTGAGGAGGAGGAGTTTGACTTGGAAGACGACTTCCTGGACTGATGATTTTCCTTTTTCTAGGAGGCAAAATGTCAGTCTTCAAGATCTTCTGCTATTGCTTTGCATGCTTTCGACTGCCAATAAATAACGGGGAGGGGGGGAAGGGGAGGTAAGGATAGTCGGGAAGTGAGCTGGAGGTGTTACATTCTTCTGTTGTGTAATGGGGGGGGGGGAAAGCATACAATAGAGTTAGGTTTCTATTTCTTGCTTAGCTTTCTTTTCTTCTGGCGCAACTGCAACCCGTTATCAAAATATTGCCAAGGTCAATGGACAGAGGCCGGTCATCATCACCTGAAGATGCCCACAAGATCATATTCACAACTTCTATTGGAAGTGTCATCTGAACTATTGGGGGTGGGAACATTTCCATCACTTTGTATATGTGAATTGCGCGCCTAATTTCTCAGATTCAGGATTCTTTGGTTGCTACCACTTCACTTTCAGTAAAAAGATGTCTTTTCTCTAAACTAAAGAGTCTAAGTATTTTCTTCCTGGATTTGAATGGAGCTCCGCCTGACAACAAACATTAACTTGAAAGTGAAGCAGTCACTTAGCTTTAGCCTTCCAACTCCCTCAAATACTGTGGTAAAGTGATTAAGATGTTTGACTAGGTCTGGGAACATCCAAATTCAAGTGATTATCAGCCCATTCACTAGTGACTTTTCTTCCAAAACCATTCCATGAGATTAGTATTGTGGGGATTTTAACTGGAGAAGAAATGTTAGTATGGCATATTACCTTTGCACCAGTGGTAGTATTCAGCAGGTTTCTTGACCAGTTCTGGAGAACTAGTAGCGGAAATTTTGTGAGTAGTTTAGAGAACCAGTCAATACCATCTCTGGTATTATCAACAAAGCGTTGTTGTTGTTATGAGAATATTTCCATTTCAACAGTGGCATATGTAAATTGTTATCAAAATCTTCCCTTTGTCCTGCTTTCCTACCATTCTTCTGTCCTATTATAAGCTTTAATAATTTGTCATGTTTCCAATATATAGTAAAAATGCAGGTAAGTGATCTTAAATTTAATCTAAAGCCCCTGTCACACCTGCACCAACGGATGGAAAGAGGATGTAAAACGGAGAAAAACACTTGCCAATCTTGTGGTTAACGCGATGCTTCCGTTCTGTACTCACTGCCTCCGTTGTTGCTTCCTCTCTATCCGTCAGCATCCGTCTATTGACATTTCATCTGCTCAGAAGGTTTTTGAGCTGCTCAAAACTTTTGAGCGGAAAATGATATCCAATGCATCCATTCTGCATCCTCTAGGCATACGAGGGGACATCCGTCTGCATCCATTTACGCATCTGCTATATCCGCTAGGCATCCGCTGTGCATCCGCGCAACTCAATCCGTTCCAGCGGTAAACGGACTCAGGGAGGAAGCGGAACGGACGTGCAGCGTTAGTAGCACGGACGGAGAAAGGATGAAAGCGGATGCAATTAGGCATCTTGCGTCATCCGCTACGCATCCGCTCTCATCCTCTACACATCCTTACGCATCCTCTACGTATCCGCTCTGCATCCTCTACGCATCCTCTACGCATCCTCTACGCATCCGCTCTGCATCCGCTTCCATCCGCTAGGCTTCCGTTCTGCATCCGCTTTCCATCCGCTCTGCTTCCTCCCCCATCCGTTCCTTTCTGTGTTATCTGCTCTGCTTATGCAAATTTTTGCCCCTTTTGAGAGCGGACAACGGATGGAACATTTTTCTCATCTGCTGTGTCCTTTTTACAAACGTTTTGCATCCGTTGGGCAGTGTGACAGCCCCTTAAAAAACGGAAAGCCTTAAGAACAGCACACAGTTGTTGAACAGAGAATCAAACTGATATCCTAGTCAAAATCCTTCCCAAAGCAGCCTGGCTTATTCAGTGCTTCAGAAATTATAGTATTTTATGGTACTAACCTTATTCAAGTTGTTGGATCTTGTCAACAAATTATTTATTGTTAGCTTATTATTTTATTATGGCTGGCTGAAGAGGTTTCCTTTTGTAGAAGAAGTTAAATAAAGAAAATCTAAATCTTGTATGTTCAACTGTTTGCTATATGGGTGGGCTCTTTTGTTCACTTTTTCCCATAATAATTCAGTTTCCAGTTGCCATTTGATGAGGCTGTCTACCTGAAGTGCTAGAAATGTGCTTTCAGGTATACCATTTCCATTAGAAAAGCAAATCTGTTGAGGCCACATTCCTACAATCCTGAATAAATTGTGGAAATGGTATGGTTAACTTTTCTCAGACAGTCCCACAAAAGTGCTTGCCATTTTTACCTCGTTTATTTTAATCAAAGTTTGAGAATTGAGCTTTTTTGTGATTTAATGCCATTGAACAAAAAACCATTGGAAAGGTATTAATAAAATTTTAAATAAATGTGGTTTATATATAGTTCACATTTCTAAACTGCCCATCTCCCTTCCTTCCATAGTAAGCCAGCTCAAATTAAGCTATCTGATTTCTAAAGTCTATCACATACACACACACATACACACACAAATAAATAAAATAAACAATATTTTAAATTGGTCAGTAAACGAGCTCTGTGGTTATAATGTAACTGGAACTGTGTGTGTGTGTGTGTGTGTGTGTGTGTGTGTATATAGATATATATATGTGTTTTTAAGTTATCGCGGGTACTTACATGTGTGCTATTCAGCTTCCTTCGGGTATTATCCCACGTCATTGTAGTGCTTGCCTTTTTAAAGTTGTAGCAACGGTTTTCAGCAGAAATCTCATCTGCCAATCATCGAAGGCTTCTGTATTAAGTTGTGTATTGGTGTCAGGGTCTCAACTAGCCATTGTTTAAGATTGAGGCGTAGCTTCACTGTATTGGTGGGAGAGTCTGTGGTCTGTGTATGGACTTGGAGTTTGTTTGATTGGCTTTCTGGTTCCTTCTGTCTCGTTTGTGGCTTGATTGGCTGGCAACACCCTGCTTTCCTTAATTGAGTCTTCAAGTGCAGCTTTGGCTTCGTGCTTTATCTAATTAGGCAAGCCAGTTATCATTGGTGTGCCGTGGTGTTTGAGCTGGAGGCATCAGAGGGAAGTCTGTGTGCTCGAGGGTTTGCCATGCTTGTGGTGTGGAGATCTTTTATTTTGAGAAGGGCAGGTTCTCAAAATGATTGACAGTCTGGTGGAATCACCCCCTCTCCTTCTATCATGCTTCAGGTGCTTTTTTCAAGTCTCTAAATGTGGCTTCTCTGTATGATTCTGTGAGCTGTGGGTGTTTGATATGGCTATAGGAGTTTTGTGCCATTGAAGGTTAAGTTGTGACCTGTGGTTTTAATGTGTTGGACTAGTGAGGAGGTGTTTCCAGAGCATTTTACCTGCATTTTTTGTGTTCATCCAGGCGGGTACTTATCTTCATTGGTCTGTCCAATGTAATGTGCGCAGGGCAATATGCACAGGAACTTTATTATGCCTTGTTTGTCCAGGCAATTTTGTACTTTAGGGTTTTTAAGGATGGCTCTTATTTTTTTGTCTGTTTTGGAAGCAGTCTTGATGTGATGCCCGTGAGTATCTTACTGATTTTACTTGGACCTCTTATGTAGGGCAGACAGCTGTTGCATAGGTTCTGTTGATCTTCGAGGTCCCTGTATATGTCTGGTGTGTTTTTTGTTGGATCAGTTGGTGATTTTGTTTTTTGTGGAACCATTGGAGTGTCAAACTTTAGTCAGGGTGCATAGTTTCAGTTCTTATTTGTGCTTTCTGCCAGGCGTTTGGGTTCTGGTAATTAGTTGTTTTAGCCACGGAATTATCTGTGGTGGTGGTGGTGGGATTGGGCATTGACAGTACGGTTGGGGTGTGTTGTTCCTTCTGTATTAATGGTGTGTCCAGTATAGCACTTTCGTCTTTTGTTTGTAGATTATACATCTAGGAAGGTAGTTGTTTTTGTTTTATTTTTATTTATTGATTGGCTGCAACTCTGTTCCTGTGTTGAGGCTTTCAGTGCAGACTGTGGCTTTCGAGCGTGAAAGGACGGCTATTATCATATTAGGAGAGCCTAGAGTTTCATCTGGTGGTCAAATAAAGCAGCTATCAATGACGTGGGATAATACCGCCAAAGGAAGCTGAACAGCAACATGTAAGTACCCGCGAAAAGCGTTAAAAAAAACTATATATAAGTATGATTGTGTGTGTGTGTGCTGTTTAGCTTTTCGGTGTATTATCCCACATCATGTGCATATAGAAGCCTTGATGATGCAGACTGAGATATCTGCTAAACACGTTGCTACAACTTTAACAGAACTGACAGATGAGCTCACAGACTTTAAACAGAACTGCAATGACGTGGGGGTAATCCCGATAGGAAGCTAACAGGCACAAATGTTAAGTACTCGCGAGAAGCTTAAAAAAACAAATATGATATATATATGTATATATATATTATATTATATGTAGATATATATATACTATATATATATTATAATATATATATATTATATATAATTACTATATGTTGCTGTTTAGCTTCCTTCGGGTATTATCCCACGTAATTGTATTCCATGATAAAGTTGTAGCAACGGTTTTCAGGCAGAATCTGCATCTGCATATCATTCAGGCTTCTGTGATCGATGTGTGTTCACAGTTCACGCCACAGAGAACAGGTGAGAAGCACATCTCACTCAACGAGCCTGAATGATGGCAGTGAGATTCCTGCTGAAAGTTGCGTACAACTCTTAACATGAACTACAATGATGTGGGATAGAGGTGCTCCGGAAGGAAGCTAAACAGCACAAAGTATAGTACCGCGCGCAGAGCTTAAAAAATAACGAATATGATTTATACTAAGTATTATCCACGTCATTGTACGTTGTGGCTTTTAAAAGTTGTACGCAACGTTTCGGCAGAATCTCATCTCGCCATCAATCTAGGCTATTGTATTGGGTGTCGTCCAATGTGAGTGCAGGCATCACAGCTGTTTCAGTTTTTAAATTTGAGGCTAGGCCAACTGTTGAGAGCCCAGAATGGTTTTTTCTCTGTCACAGATGAACTCAATTCAGAAGCCTGATGATGGCAGATGAGATTCATGCTGCGAAACGTTGCTGCAGAACTTTAAAAGCACAACTACAATGACGTGGGATAGATACTGAAGGAAGCTGAACGGCATGCATCTCTCTTCTCCTCTCTCGTCTCTCGATTCTCTCTCTCATCCTTCTCTCTTCTCTCTCTCTCTCTCCCTCTGTGTCTCTGTCTCTGTCTCTGTCCATCTATCTATCTATCTATCTATCTATCTATCTATCTATCTATCTATCTATTTATCTATCTATCTATGTGTGTAAATTTCCATTTGAAAAGATAGAAATCTTACACCACCAGTGTGTGTGTGTGCATGTGCAGTGGTGGGTCCAATTTTTTTCCTACCAGTTGTATGAACTGTTCTATATATGTATAATATAATATATGCATGTACATGGAACTGATACATAATTCCTTTCAGAATAACATTCTATTCATCTTGAATAAATAGATTTATTCTAGATCTGAGAGAGCTGTTCTGTTGTTTCTCACTCCTACTTAAAATTTTAGTTGATGTATCGGCTCAAAGAGAATTGGGTTATGATTGATTAGTAGCCATGGTGGCTACTAAGGAACCTTGATGGCAAAAGGATTAGAATGCAGTATTGCAGACTAACTCTGCCCATTGCCAGGAGTTTGATCCTGACTGGTTCAAAGTTGACTCAGTCTTTCATCCTTCCAAGGTTGGTAAAATGAGGATCCAGATTGTTGGAGGCAATATGCTGATCCTGTAAACTGCTTAGAGAGGACTATAAAGCACTATGAAGTGGTATACAAGTATAAGTGGTATGGCTATTGCTAAGTGCTACCAATGAAAAATGATCCTTCTGCAGTCATAATTTTTACAACACCATTGAGGGTAACTTAAATATAAAGCCATAGGATTTTTACAATACAAATTGCTGGGGGATTAAAAATTTCCAAGTCATGGGCTTTCATAAGATCATAAATATCTGTATTTAAATAGCTCTTTCGCATTATTAAATCATATGTTAAGCTTTTTCTTTTATTGTCCTGATCTCTTTTTCTCTCATGCTCACATTCTTATAGACACTTGTAAATCTTTAAAATGTAGGTGTGACCCTTATTAATACATTCCCATATGTGTCTGACACCTTTGCTTAACAGTCACAGACTTTCTTGTGCACAGTCCCTCCACGGAAGTGTGGATTTATTCTCTTATGAGATTGTACGAAAAGCTGCAAACTGAAGTGTAAATAACATTCATCACACCCAAGTTAGTTAGAATTTGGTTGTTGCTGCTACTGATATTGCTACTGTTAAGGTAGATTGGTATTTTGGACAAAATGAAGTTTTAAAATAATAGCTGAGTTGATATTTTAGGATGATAAAATCAATAACACAATTTACAGAAGGAAGGAAGGAAGGAAGGAAGGAAGGAAGGAAGGAAGGAAGGAAGGAAGGAAGGAAGGAGGAAAGGAAGGCTTATTGAAAAAATCCAGAGGTATCCAGCAAACTTGTGAATATAATTTTAATAACTGTTTAAATATGAATACAACGGTGTATTCAGTTTATGCTGAAAACATTGTTAGTTTTAATGACAATCTGATATTCTTTGGAAAAAAAGGTCCTTGCCACATAAAATATCAAAGATATATGGGAAATACAAACAGCAAAACAGCCAAGAGAGTGGGTTGGGGTGTACAGGTCTTCCAGGAACTGCTCTCATATTTTCACGTAATTTCCTGCATGATCAATTGTCATATTTACTTCAATGTTTGTCACTTTTTGGCATGCAAATGTAAATATGGTGCTGTGGATAATGAGAAGAGTGCTTTGGGAAAGTGTTTGTAAGAAGATAAAAATGACTAAGCACCATGTCTGAACTTCAACCAACTTTATATGTGATACAGGAAGTATGTGATGAAGTTTTCCAATAGGTCTTTAAAAAGGTATTAGAAAAATGCTACAATGGTGAGGATGTGGGCATTTAGAACTCACCAACTCATAATTTCCTTGTTAAAACTGTTTGCCTTAAGCTACATTTTCTCTTGCAAGTGTATATGAACTGGTACCTATGGAAAAATAGTTGTAATCTCAATTCAGTTTGGATAAACTAAGATGGGGGAAAAGGGGGATTTATCCTAAGAAATGCTTTCCCAGCATATTTATAAATTATTTAGAATCAGGCATGACTGATGGAATAGCAAATTGTTATGAAATTAAGTTGATCAGAATGATAAAAACAATGTGAAGAATTTCTAAATATTATGGCAATGGGCATTAAAATTGCAGATCACACTAGTAACAAATGTAAAAAGGTACACATTTGTGCCCAAAATTCTAACTAATCATAAAATGGGATCATGGCAAGATTGACATGACATCTTAGCATCACCGTAAACAGCTCAATGAAGGTATCAATAAAGGAATAATCATAACAACCGCAAAGGTGCTTTTTCAAAAGACAACTGGATTTTCTATTTTTTCTTTGAAGACTTTTCTATTCTCATCCAAGAAGCTTCTTCAGCTCTGAATTCAGAGCTTCAGAGCTTGGAGAAGCTTCTTGGATGAGAAGTGAAATGTCTTCAAAGAAAAACCAGAAAGTCCAGTTGCCTCTTGAAAAAGCACCTTGGAACAACCATGACCTGGATGATTGAGAATCTCTGTAGACAATAATAAGCAATATTGAAAATATCATAATGTCTGTATATAAATTAACATTGCAAATACTTCTGAGGTATTGTGTGTTGTTCTAGTTGCCTTACCTGGAACAGCTAAGGAAAGCTAAAGAAAGTTCAGAGGAGAATAATTTAAATAATCAAGAGCCTGGAGCAGATTCTTTAAGAGAAAAGTAAAGGTAAAGGTTCCCTGACATGTATGTGCTAATTGTTTCCGGTTCTAGGGGGTGGTGGTCATCTCTGTTACAAAGTCGAAGAGCCAGTGCTATCCAAAGAAGTTTCCATAGTCATGTGGCCAGCATGACTAAATGCTGAAGATGCACAGAACACTGTCACCTTAACCAAAGTGGTCCCTATTTTTCTACTTGCATTTTTACATGCTTTCAAATTGCTAGGTTGGCAGAAGCTGGGACAAGTAATGGGAGCTCACTACATTATGCATTGCTAGGTATTTGAACCACGGAACTCTCAACTTTTCTGATTGACAAACTCAGCATCTTAGCCACTGAGCCACTGCATCCTATTTTTTTTAAAAAAAGGTTGCAATAATTGGGCCTTTTTAGTCTAGAAATGAGGTAGAGACATGACTGAGGTCTATAACAATATACAAGATGTCGATAATTATAAATTATTTCTCTTCCCAAAATACCAAATCTAAACATTAGAATCAGAGGACACCAATGAAATTGAATCTTAAAGAAACCAGGACAGACAAAAGGATTATCATTATCCAATAATAATTCATTACCTTGAAATATCGTGCTGGTGGGCAGTTGGCTGGCTTTAAAAAAGGTTGGACAAATTCATGCAAATCATGGGAATCTATGGCTATTATGTGACTACTTCTGAAAACCATCTGATGTGAGACTAATGGGCTTCTTGGTGTGGTTGGATGGTCATAGTGAGAACAGACTTCTGGACGAGATGGGTCAGGGGTTAACTCTAGCAGAGAACTTGTCATGTTCTTAGATTCTATAGAAATAACCCATTGCCCAAACCACATCTATTTATGCTCAAAAATACCAATGTAATCTGCTCTTGATAAATCAACCACTTTCAACAAAATAATTTCAAGTATTTTTAATGATATGTTCATAAGAGATATGACTTTGCTAAACTGAGTTCCAATTTATTGATTCATTTCTTTTAAAGCTAAACCATAACCTCAGACTCAACAATATTTTCTTTTCTGGCTAATAAACTCAGACTAGCAATTGCCAAATATGGGGTTATTAGTCATGAAAAATAGATTTTACTACAGGATGGAATAATGTCATCACATTTGGTTTTAATTGGAACTTACCTTGGCCCACCCAAAATCTCTTTGATTTTTTTTTATTGTTGGCTCAAAGGATATTTAATTTCTTCCCATAACTTGTTCTTATGAAATGATGTATTGTGGCATGAATATGACATCAGAACAAGTAAGTGTGATGGCAGTTTTCAAGAGGTAATCCAAAACATCTGTGCCTGTGTTGGAAAAAAATGCTGTGCTATGGGCTGATAGGAAGAAAAATAACCAGTATTTTATGATGATTCAAGTCAAGCACATTTATTGTTATTATTATTTATCCTACTATTCTTCAAAAGTGTTTCTTCAAATATATTTTGTTTGTTTACTTTTTCATTATATGATATTATGACTTACATAAAGTAGACTAAATAAAATTACTTACACAGTTTAATAGAAAGAAGCAAAATCACATTAGACACATTAAAAACAACAATAATCAATATCCAACAAAATATTTCTGTTTTTATCTTATAACTAAAAAGTAGTCTCATCCAATTGCTAAATCATAATCCCAGGCAAACAATACCATAGATATTATATTTTGCCCTATGTGATAAACCAATTCTAGCAAAATTATTATACAATATGCAGGACAATTGGCCATATGACCACAACATACTGATCCACAAACCACACAATTACATTTTAGTCAACTATGTTGTGGAAATTAATCCAAAATGTATTTTAAAAGGNTACATTTTAGTCAACTATGTTGTGGAAATTAATCCAAAATGTATTTTAAAAGGTGCCTAATGTCCCTATGTGGGGACGGCAATGAACAACTAAGATACTAAGAACAAAGGCCTGTACTTAAGTGTCACTAATCTAAATGGGCGCATAACCTCCTACATAGCCTCTATTAGGAGCCTATATTCCTGGCCAATTGCTGTGGCCAAGAACTCTGATAGAGATGATTCCCAAAGCTCTTTTTCTGCTATATTCCTTCTCTTTATTGTTGCTACTTGCTGGTCTATTTTTTCCAAGTTATTGGTATATGATGGAATGTTCTCTTCATTTTGATAGCAATCTTAAGAAAAAAATAGGCTAAATGAATGAGGTACAGGTACAACAATAAAGAGGAGGTCACCCAATTCATAGTTACTCACCCTCTTCTCTGCTAATTATCTTATGTAATAGGTATGGGAGAAAATAAACTTCCAGAGAACAGATGCCAGTAACTGAAAATGGCTCTTATAACTTACAATCCCTAACCAAAGAAATGTTTACAGAATATACAATTTAGATTTTTATGAGTTGGCAGATTTCAACCTGAGAAGATGGTACCACAGATAGCCCTGAACCACAGCGAGCCCTGAACCATGAACAGCCTTAAAAATTATTACCAGGCTCTTAAATTGGACTCAAAAGCCAACTAGCAAACAGTGTGACTCTTAAGATAAAATATTGCCATTTTTTTACTGAAAGTATACTAACCCACATTAAAAATGAATTTTTGCCTGCTCTCAAAAGAAAGTATATATCTATTTAGGATTCTGTGAAATATTCAAAGTCTATTTACAAATTAATTAGAGGAATATTCTTAATTGGATGTTTTGAATTCAGTGCAAGGAGATTCATAGGAAATTTAGATACTTGCATTTTTGGTTTTGCAGAATCTCAAATATATTGCAATTTTCCCTCCACAAATAAACAAACCTGAGATGACTGAGTGGTATAATGAATTCTCAGGCACCAGTATTTGTACTTTGCCAAATTTATCTCAACTGCAAACTTGCTGTCAAAGATTTTATGTTGATTTTTAAAATTATTTGTATCTCCTCTGCTAGAATTGTTTAAGCAGGAATATTTACAGAGAAAAATCAATTCAAATTTATTCACTTTTTAATTGGGGAAAAGGACTCTGAGTTATTATTATTAACATCTGTATAAATTATGCATGCTATTTTATACACATACTCTGTATGTATGTCTGTATGGTTGGTGTACAGATATGTGTGTATGATGTACCATATTAAGATAAAATACACAATTATGATTATACATCCAAAAGATCAACTTGCTTTCAAAACATTATCTGTAAGAAGCATTACCTGAATGTGCAAAGCTATTACTGTGTTGGTTACAATGATTTGTATAATTAGAAGTATTAGAAAAAGATATGGGGAATGTGTATATCCTTCACCTATTAGTAGTAGACCATATAATTGGTACCATCATGACTTTTCCAAGCAAATCTTACTTTATTATCTTACATTCATAGAAACAATTACATTGATAATGACAGAACTGATAAATTTAAAGTAAGTATTTGGAACAAGTATTTTTCTTTATAAAGAATTGTTTCAAAATTTAGTATATTGGAGAAAACTTTATGAAATTCTGAATACAAATAGAGTAAGAATAAGTAAAGGAGAGAAGAAGATAAAGAAATGAAATTATTCATGCAAATTAATTTACACAATTAACTGCTTTAACAAATGCCAAAGTCTATTAGCAAACATGACTTAAATAGATTAGCTCAGAAACAATCTGGTGCTGTCCAGATGGTTTAAATGATAACTATTATAATATATGAATATTGGCCATATTGGATAGAACAGCTAAAGGTTGTAGGCAAAAGCACCTGAAGTTACTGCATTTTTCCCTTAGACTTAATGTGGTAGAAAGAATGCCCAACAAAAGAAATTAGCTATTATAGCAGAATCACAAACTGCTACCCCTACTTATTTCACTGGAAGATATTCATTTTTTGTATAACTCATGTAAACAGGAATTAATCTCACTATAAGTGTCTGAAACAAAAGCAAAAACAACCATAGTAGAACTGGCCTCCTTTATATAGATTCTAATTAATAGTAAGAAGAAGAAGAAGAAAGGAGAGAAAGGAAAAGAAGAAAAGAGACAGAGAGGAGAAGAAAGGAGAGAGAAAGCAAGTACCATCCTGTTCATCATGCTCTATATATAGGCATTGGGAAATTAAAATAAAAGCCCATATTTCCCCAAACAGAAAGCTATAATCTATGAAAGACTCAATATTACCATGAAAACATCAGAGAAGCCTCTATATCTCTCCTGCCATGAAGTCTGATAATTCTTTTGCAGTCTATTGTTTCCAGTATTCCCAAGAAGATTTAATGCCTTACATTTGAAATGGAATAGAAAGAAAAAGCTTTTGAGCAATACTGCATTAATATAATATAAGGAAACAGCGCTGCTGAAAGCTTCTTGGACTTGCCTGCTTATTTTAGTTGCCTGAGAAAGTAAGGAATGTGAGATAGGTTGTAACATCCAGCAAAGTCACATTCTATACATTTTACCAAATAGAAATGAGGTTTGACCTCGGATGATTGGAGACTGTGTGTATGACCTCAGATATGTCAAAGCAAAATAATACCTAATAAGCCATTGGTAGGATTGTCCCTTCTCCTATTTTTCAGCTTCAGTCCTCATAGGTTCAAGACAGAAAAATGTACTGAATGGGGGAAAAGGAACATTCTATACAGGAGAGTCTTTAGTTGGAGAATAGGTTATATTAAGAAAGGGTTGCATGTCCCTTTTAAATATTTTGTTTGTTGAACTGCCTGACATTTTCAGATAGCTCTGGATGTGTTCATTTTATCATGCTCTTGAGAATCTTTCTATCTGTGCTGGTATTGCAGGTCAGCCAGAGTTCAAATTGCCTGAAAATATCTATCTGGCTTTATAAAATGATCATGGAATAGGCCTTTAATAATTAACTAGCCTTCTTGGATCACAAAATATGTTGGAAGTTTATATCATTCCTACAAGGACAGGAAAGGGACATAAGAGCAACAGAAAATGGTTTCTATATAAGTTCAATAGTCTATGTAGGGTTGAAGCCAGATGAGATAGACAAACCAAATTTCCATTGAAATCCATGGGGAAAGTTACACATAAATCATTAAGTTAGTGAGATATAAGTCCCACTAGTTTCATATAAAGCTAGGTCATTTTTGTAAAGTAAATATAATTGTTATTTAATTGTCCTTTTTGATAAACAAGGACAATACAGGTATGAGTATCAGCAAACCTACTAATAGGTTCTGAGACCAAACTAGCTATTATGGTATATGGCAGGAGAACTTTCTTTGCACATGGTGCAATGCAGTGTAGAAATAGGTACTGGATGAAGGTCAATGAGATTTGGCTTAAATATGCATTCAACCAGGTGTAAACCAAATACAGATTCTTACTGGAGAAGACTCCAATGGCATACAGTCTGAAATAAGCAAGCAGGCAATAAGTAAATAAACAAAAGGATAGATGAATAAAATTGGAAGAACCATGCTTGCCAGTTGGGGAAGCTGATATTCTCTAAATATTTTAGATTTCTACTTGGCCTAACTATTAAAAACAGCAAAAATTTGTCAGGGCAGTTCTTAATCTAAACTATCTTGAATTTGTTCAAGGAAAGAGACATCATAAATAAAGTTATACACATATAGGCAGTTCTCACTTTCTGAACATTATTTTCAGTGATTATTCAAAGTTATGATGGTGCTGAAAAAAAAGATCAAAGTTATGAGTATTGCAGTGTCCCTGTGGCCATGTGATTGTGTTTAAAAACCTTGGCAACTGGGATACATTTCTAACACATTTCTATCCTGTGCTTCATGTGACCACCATTTGTGATCTTCACAGCTGGCTTCCAACAAGCAAAGTCGTTGGGGAATCTATTAGGAAGTCACAAGCCATCATCACATGACATTGTGCTTAATGACCATGGATGATTTGCTTAATGACCACAGCTATAACTGACATGTCACATAAAGTTTCACTTTACAACCATAATGGAGTTGTCTGCACCAGGTGTGGGTCAACAGAGAGGACTATCTGTGATTTATTTAATAACTATAACGAAAATAGCAATAGCATTTAGACTTATATATTGCTTCCTAGTACTTTACAGCCCTCTCTAATCAGTTTACAGAGTCAGCCTATCACCCCCAACAATTTGGGTCTTCATTTTACCCACCACAGAAGGATGTAAGGCTGAGTCAACTTTGAGCCTGGTGAGATTTGAACTGCTAAATTGCAGGCGACTTGTAGTCAGCAGAAATAGCCTGCAGTACTGCATTCTAACCAATGCCCCACCATGGTTCTTAAGGCTAGGTCCCACTGGCCAACAGATGCAAAATGTATGCAAAAAGGACACAGCGGATGAGCAAAATTTCGGGGGTGGGTGGCTCCCATCCCGTTGTATCCGCTCCAAAAAGTGCCACAAATTTGCATAAACAGAACAGAAAAGAACGGAAAAAGGAACGGATGGGGGTAGTACGTAGTGAGGCATGTTAAGCGGATGTTCGTAGGAAGCCTGCAGATGACAGCGGATGAAGCGGATGACACATCTGAAGGGCTTCCCGGGGGAGAATAGCGACAGCGGATGCATAGCAGAAGGAGTGGATGCGTAGCGGATGACACGGATGCATTAACGGACACCTAATAGGATGCATAGCAAATGCCCAGAAGCATATGCATAGCAGATGCAAATTGTGTGTTAACTGCGCATGCAGGGAGTATGAATTGCGTCAGCTCCGCAGATATCAAAGGATGCAAGCTCGCAGGCAGTCCAGCATTCATGAGGAAAGATGTGCCTTGCCCACAGACAACTCTTCGAAATAACACCATGGTTCGTTCTTATTCAGGGAAGAAGAGTAAACCTGTGCCTACTCCTGCCCAGCCTGCAAGAGAGGAACACAACCACTATACCACCTCCCTGGGCCACTGACTCTGAAAACTGGCTGGTGCTGCTGGTGCTGGGCTGGGCTCCTGGTGCTTCTCCTGCATGGTGCCTGCTGGTGCTTCTGCTGCTGCCAAGGTGCTCGCTGCTGTGGCGGAACCCAGCCCGCAAGGCCCTCAAGGCCCTGTCTGCTGAAGGCCCTGAAGCCCCTGCCAGAGGGAGGAAGAGGCAAGGGAAGGAGAAGGAAGAGAGAGGAAACAGTACAACCCTTTCCGAGGACCATGAGGAGGAGGTGCTGAATGGCTTGAGGAAGAATGAGTACCTGTGGAGAAAGGGCCAACAGAACTCTATTCGCGACACCAAGAAAAAAAGCAGGCAAAAGCTGGAGAGACAAGGCAGACAGCCTGGACTACACTTCAGACCTACTCCCTGGGATGGTGGAAAGCAACATGCAACACCTGGTATGGCTAAGCTACACCCAAGAAATCTGGGCCAGGTCTTCGCGCTGTCAAGCACTGACCAGTGAATGTTCGTCATGGCCAAGTGCAGCTTCCTAGAGGGTGAGGTTCCGCCAACTGAAGGAGCAGCCCTCTGACAACCCTCTAACCTCAGAACAGTCCCACAGACAGCCTAGTCCTTCTTCCAGCCCAGGGAACAGCTAACCGGTGTCCCATGGCAGGTGTCTTCAGAGACCCCACGGCAGAGACCAATAGCTGCACTCCCCAATGCTAGTGGATCGTGGAGGATGCCCTGTCACAAAATGGAGGAAGAAGCTGCAGTTTCCACCATGAGACCAACCCACACCCACACCTCAGCTCACCCTCCACAGAAGCAGGCCAGAGAGGCAGACTGGAGGGCAGAGCCACACCTGTCCTCGTTGGAGAATCAGGGACATAATCAAAACCAGCACGATCTTCCTCTCAGCTGGATCTACAGCGACATCACCATTCTTGAACGCAGAAAGCCCTTCATTCACTTACGTGAGCCCAGACCCCTCATATGGACTGAACCGAGGCCCAGTACCTCAGTATGAAGCAGAAGATAAACAGCACAACTTCTGCAAACAACCGCTTCCAGGACGGCAGCTGAACTTGCTCTGACCAGTCTTAGTCTGCTCTCACCCCAGGCGATGTCACAGCCCTTCCACGGCTTTCAACAGCCCCTCACACCTACCAGGCTAACGACTACCGAGGACTTCCCACAGCAAGAGGCAGCCCTTCCCAGTGCCAGGGTCCAGGTTTCATCGGCACGCCACAGACGCCTCACCTCGTCCCAGCTGCAATGATCAGATAGCCCCACTATACACTCCTCCTTCCTCCACCCACAGCCAAGCCCCTCCACAGACAATCCTGTCAATTCAGTCCTTGGGACCTGAAAACATCCCAATGTCCTTGATGAAGGGCCTCTCAACCTCAACGGGACTGAGTCAGCTCTCTAGAGCTTCCATGAACACACCATCCCCCTGTTGTACTCTCGGGCCAGCCAACATCCAATGCAACCATCAGAACCAAGCAACTCCAGACAACAGCCCACGTCACTTCCACAGTCCCTGGCCCCGCTCGAGCAGCTGAGACCAATGGAACATGCCTCAGAGTGACTGAGAATCGTTCCAGAGACTGAGAATCGTGCCAGTTGTTAGCCGTTTCACTTTATCTTTCTTAAAGACCCTTTACCCTTGGTTGTCCTTTTGCTTTTTAATAAAGTCATACAGTTTTTACTTAAGGACAGTTTATTAATAAAGGTTATCTTTGCTTCACACAACTTGGTTCCATTTTATTTGCTTTATAAAGTGTTGATGAAAACTTGAAAAAATGGTTAAGGCCTTGCATGCTTGTGAGATAGGTAAGGATATTGGTGGGAATAGGAAAGGATAGTTTTGTGGGATGGGTAAGGATGCTGTGGGATAGTAAGGATGTTGTGGAAAAGATAAGGATAGCTGTGGGATAGGTTAAGGATAGCTGTGGGATAGGGAAAGGAATAGTTGTGGGATGGGTAAGGATAAGCTGTGGATAGATAAACCTCCAGTGAAGCAATTTGGGACTGTATGGGTCCACTCCTCTCAGCTGCCACACATATGGCTCCTTTATTTTTCAATAACAATTTATTTTCATTGATCAACACATTTCAGAAATAAATAAAGCTCTTTCATTATGCCCTATTTCATTGCAGGAACCCACTCAACATACATGCACGAATCGTCATCAGTGTTTGATGAGACAGGCCTCAAGGAGCTTCTATCATCCTCTGTCTTGCCACTCCACTGCTCCAGCTGCGGGAGTTGCACTGTTTCAGGTTGCGCTGGCTTCTTCCCTTTAGTGAAGCTCTGTTGGGGCCTTGTACATCCACCAGTGTCTATCAAGGTTTCTTCCTTGCCTCCATTCACACAAGCTCCTGTCCCCATTGCTTCGTGACGGTCGACAAGTCTGTTCTGCAACTGGGTAGCCGAGTGCGCATGAGATTGTGACAGGATGCAGGAAACTTCCACAATGCTCTCACAGTCCTGGGGTGGATGACTACATGGTGGAGAGAAGTACCGTTGGAAGCCTGTTGGCCAGGATGCCAAAGGCGTTCTGCCCACCACCCGCCTTGCCCGGACAGCCTGTAGTTGAAAGATCCTCTCTGTCATGGGGGAGGAGTATTTGAACAGTAGGGCTTTCACATGAGGTAGGATTATGAGAGAGAAGGATCATCACCATGGGTAGGGGGTCTGGACCTGGAAAACCCAATGATGAGGTTGCGTTCCAGCCAATACCTTGAGGTCACTGGCATTCCTATACTGGGCAATACTGAAGATGAGGCCGTTGTGGTCAGCATCAACCATGGCAAAGAGGATGATACTGAAAGAACCTTTGTAGTTTGTAAATATAAGAGGACGGCCTGAGTTGGGTGGAGCTTTCAAGCCACTTGCTTTCCCATTCTATGGGCTCCAACGGTGTGGGGAAAGTCCACCTCTGATACCACTGTTCTGCAACTTTCCCTCCATACCTCTTCAGTGGTGACACTGGAGGACTTCCTCCACATATTCTTCCGATGATGGCCTGCAGCCCTTCTCCTGCCTACTTTGCTGATGCTAGTTGTGTGGCACCCTCCATGCATACTGCAATGTTCCTGTATGTCGTTCCAGCAGGCCAGGTTGGGCGCAGAGTCAGTTGCCACCTTTGAGTCCAGGATCCAGGTTGGGTGGAAGTTGGTGCTCGGCTTGGTCACAAGGATCTCAGACACTCTACAATTTTCTCAAACATGGCTGGTGGCATCCTCATGAAAAGTGCAGCGAGGTCCTTCATTCCTCTAGTTCCACCAATCAGCTTTTGTCATAGAGTCCCAAACTCCATTTTTCTCCCAGATCCATCGTCGGACGCCACACAGTTCTTGAATATCTTCTTTCTTCTCCTTGCGTAACAAAAGGTGAACACCAGTCTGAACAGTTGCTTGGTTTCTGGGTGTTGATGATCGCAGCTACCATAATAGGACTGTGGTTATGATCCATGGTTGAGATCAATTGGATGAATGTGGACAAGCCAAGACCAGGGGAGAGGTCCCTGTACACCATGGTGCTGACTCATACTGGATCCGGTGATTTCCTCCCCCTTTAATAGAAATATCGGTTTTTCCGCTAGTGTCCTTCCACAATACTCTAGGCATAACTCCAGACATCCTAAATATCTGAGATACCATCCCATATACAAATGTTTTGTCCGTTTTAATGCTTTATATACGAGATGCATCCGCTTACATCTTTTCTATTTCCATGCTACTAACGCTGTGTGGACGATCCGTGTACCTTTCGCTTCCTCCCTCTTTCCATTTTCAGCTGCAGCGGATGTGAGTTGTGTGGATGTCCAGAGGATGCCGAGAGGATACAACAGACATTTAATGGATGACAACGGACATAGAACGTTTGTTGTCCGTATGTGTCACGGAAGTACATCGTACGTGGCGGAAAGTTCATCTGCTCAAAAAGTTTTGTGCAGCTCAAAATTTCTTGCGCGGATGAAATCTCAGTGGACGGATGCTCGATGGATAGAGCGTATGAAACGCGCATGCAGTGAGTACACAACGGATGAATCTCATTTTCCAACGGATGGTAAGCTTTTTTGTCCATTTTACATCCTCTTTGCATCTGTTGGTGCAGTGGGACATGGGCTTTACTTAAAAAGATACAAGTTTTTAGGAATATATACTATAGTGTAGTAAATACAACAAATAAATTTTAACCTCTGGTCTTCATTATTTATTTTGGAAAGATTTTAATTTTAATTTATATTTGTGCATAAAATAAATTATCATACTACTTAGATCAGTGGTCTCCAACTTTTGGGGTTTCAGGGACTGTTCCATGGAGACAGGTT
Organism: Laticauda laticaudata; assembly: GCA_004320025.1. Lineage (NCBI taxonomy): Eukaryota > Metazoa > Chordata > Lepidosauria > Squamata > Elapidae > Laticauda > Laticauda laticaudata. Next base: position 2,539 of record BHFT01001236.1, on the reverse strand, counting down.
CTATCATAGACCAGAGGGGGCATTGTTTCATGTACTGTCTGCTTCTGGTGGGTGGGACCTCATTACTTTGCATCAGAGGTGGCTTTCAGCAGATTCTGACCAGTTCTGAAGAACCAGTCATGGAAATTTTGAGTAGTTTGGAGACCCAGCAAATGCCACCTCTGACTGGCCCCACCCCATCTATTCTCTGCCTCCTGAGTCCCAGCTGATTGGCTGGGTCTTTGGTTGCCCTGCACAAGAGAATGGAGCTGGAAAGCAGGTATGTGGAGTGGGGAGGGAATGGAGATTTTGCAGTATCTTTCCCCTGCCATGCCCACCAAACCACCCCCACCAAGCCATGCCCACAGAATTAGTAGTAAAAAGTTTTTGAATCCTACCACTGGTTTGCATGCCTAGTTTCTGGCATGTTGTGGACCAGTGCTACTCCACAGACCACGGATGGGGATCCCTGATTAGATGACTTAATTAATTTATCTTGCATACCTATTCACTATATTATCAGTAAAAAAAAAATAATGCCTTGAGGAGCACATGAATGCTTCTTTTTTATACTGGGTCAACATTTTAAATAATAAATAATTATTTTCTAGTCAATTGACAGCATAAGAAGGGGCATTTACAAAATGAAGATATTTTGTTTTAAACTTATACCTTGGTATTTGCATGTCCGCATCTACTTTTATAGGGGAGGCTAGTGGGAGAATAAGCTACATTTGAAATCTACTATTTTGTCTAAATTCTAACTTTCTCCTGGGATGTTGAAAGAACAGCTGTAATGTACTTGACAGGCTGACAAGAATGCTGTCTTCTTCCATATGAACAAGTGCCTCATTTTCTAACACTCCATCCCTATATTACTCCATCCAGTTTAAATCATTAAGGAGATAGCTGGTATGTGCTGCTGTAGAGATTTGATTGGAAAAGAATCAAGTTTGGGAAAGAAAATAATGAAATAGCAAGCTGCAATAACCATCCCATTGTTGCACTTGGCACACTCAAAATGATTATAGTCAAAATGATCATGTTTTAATTCAAGGACAGAAGAAAATATGATGTTCAAAACATGAATACACATGTTTTATTTTAAACTTGGAACACTTGGAATGACTCTTTTGAGTCCCACTTATTTCATGATTGAAATATTTTTCATCTTCCTAGGCATTTTTATATACTATACATTTGTGACATTTATATGTATTTCATATTGCACAAAATATGATAGGAAAAAATTAAGATATTTTGCAAAATACATAATAATATAAATGATGATTGTTACAAATATAGCCAAAAGAAAAAAGTAATAAAATAAAAGTTAAATATAATTGTTTAGTTTGATATTTTTGTCTTTGTACTAGAAACTGCCTACAGGCTGCCAGCCAATAAATGTTAGCTAGAAGAGATAACTTTTCTTCCTTCTCCTTCTTTCTCTCTCATCTATCTATGTATCTATCTATCTATCTATCTATCTATCTATCTATCTATCTATCTATCTATCTATCTATCTATCTATCTATCTATNNTATCTATCTATCTATCTATCTATCTATCTATCTATCTATCTATCTATCTATCTATCTATCTATCTATTTATCTATCCATCTACCTACCTACCTACTAAATAGATAAGTTTTGCTTTTCTATCTATATACTAAGCAAAATGGTTGCTAAGTGAAAACATGACTAAGAGAGAGATCATTGGTTGCTTCCATCTTATTCAGATGAAGTTCTCTCATTCTTGTCTGGCCCGTTCGGCTTCCCCACCCTTTTAACAGGGTGAAGAGATTGCTTCAAGTATTTCTTATTGAGTTGCTTTCCTTTGCAATACATAACTTCCCTAAAAAGTGCTAACTGAAAATTTACATATTCAGTTCTATGATCTCAATTAGTTGATTAGAACTCTCCTACTTGCAGAGTTACATTGTCATGTGACGTATTTTGATTTTTTTCCCCCTTTGCTAAACTGGGGGTGGGCATGGCCAGTGCATGACACATCCAGCCTGCGGGTAACAAGTTTAACTGCACTAGTGCACTGCTGAAATTGAAACTGACCAGACCTCAATCAATTTCACAGAAGACTTTTGTTATCAGATACATGCAATTTGGTCATAAATGCATGCATTGCTCAGAAAATATTTTTACAGTTTATTATCATCATTTGTTAATCTCTGAGGTAGTCATTAAACAGACAAAGGACTAGCTGTATTAGCCATATTAATTATACTCCTATACAAATTTTAAATTTTTTCCTCTTGAATAAGGGACTCATTATGATTTATGACATTTATGATCTAGGAATAAATTTAGCATACAGTCTCAATATTGGGTCAACAAAATAAGATATAACTTCTTGTGTGATTTGTTTTCTTAAGCCCCTGTCACACTGCACCAACGAATGGAAAGAGGATGTAAAACGGAGGAAAACACATGACATCCGTTGGTTAACGCGATGTATCCATTCTGTATTCATTGCCTCCGTTTTGCTTCCTCTCTATCCGTCCAGCATCCGTTTATTGACGTTTCATCCGCTCAGAAAGTTTTG
>BHFT01001235.1:0-11458 GCA_004320025.1 Laticauda laticaudata | reverse complement strand
TTTTTCCTGGCCGGCTTGTAGCCAATGACAATTGTTTGATTTTGCCGCCTTCCCGCGGCTGAGTTCTAAGTACCCAATCAGAATGTATTATTTGAAACCAGTTATTTGCATACAGAACAAAAAGGATACCTACACTCTTTTCAATTCAAGCTAATAATATTAATCAAGTAAACCTGGATATGCACAAGTATCTGTGTACACATGTATGTGTGTGTAAACAGACGAATCCCTAATTTTCATTTCTCCTTTCCTACATTAGCCTAATATATGTGTACTTGTCCAAGTCTATGTAGGTGTATACCCATGCACCCATACATATATTGTTAGAATGATGTAAGCCGCAGGGAGAAGTGGAGAAGAGGAGTCAAATCAACATTTTGCCCCCAGACCTCTCTGAAGAATAGGAGAGCCCTGAAGGAATGCAGAATACAGGTTGCATTTGCACAAATCTCTCTAAGAAGACAGTACTGAATTGCAGCGGCTTTCAAATATGCTAAATCTCGGAGATGTACCCCCAGATTTTATTTTGCAGAATTACAGGGCGAGGGGTACAGCTAATCACTCTCTGATGTCACATGAAAATTTTACAAAGGCACTCCTTTTCTAAAGTAGTGGAGACAAAAGTAACTTGCTTGCCATGTTATCATATATGGAGTTGTTGAAATAATGAGCACTGTAAAATTAAATCTACCATTGTCTCTATTGGTATGAAGGTTACATACATAAGCTTTGTTTATTTTAATAAGTTTGTTGTACAGTTGCAGACATATGCTATTATGGTGCAATGGATGTGCTTTGGATATTTTTGTAATTGTGGGTAGTATAAAAGTCATTTTCTGTTAGATTGCACAAATCCATTACATTATGAGAAAGATACATTATAGTAATAGGATTAATGTGCAACTCATAAACATGATCAGTAATATTCTTTGTGATAAATTAGCTCATTTTAATCACTTGGAATGTAGAGAGATTTAAGGATAGTCCCAGCTTTGATTTGCATAATTGTGTTACAGACAAACAAATTGCATTATATTCTTCATTAACAATAGATGGCTTGTATAACTATTGTATTTTTGAAGGTACTGCTTTTATATTCATCCTGCAATTTGTCATTTTCTGACACTGCTGTGCCCATTCATTTTGAGGTGAATGGAAACCAAAAAGATTGCTTGATTTTAGCTGAGTTCAGTAATGGTCTTTGCATACAGTTGCAAAACAGTAAGTTATTGTTTGTTTTAACAAATTATAACCCAACAGGCAAAATTATTCAAAATAAAATACTGCCCCATTTACAGTGCATTCCTTATTTATGACTGTTCCCAGAAATGTGTCACTGTTCATAAATGAATCTCAGCTATTAAACATACTCCCATATAAAAATAAACTTAAATGTTTGGCTTTTGTTTTGCTTCCATATTCAGCTAATGTCAGGTGCTATAAGTCTTTTCTTGGCACATACTACACATAGAAATACATGCACAGAGGATGTATGGAAACCAGGGCTCAATGAAATCCCCAAAGTCCTAAAGATACATTGGTATACACTCTTGTCAAAGTACTTTGCACCATTGTTAGAATCCTGAATTCTTCTGAATTCTTCTGAACGTGCAAATACATGTCATCAAGAGCAAATGATTTTCTGCAACAAACCAAAAAGGTTTTACAATGATTACAGTCCAGAACATTTGCAAACACTAACAGAAAACTCCATGAAAAGAATTATCACCATGCCCTTCATTGATTGGAAAAGCTCTGAACATATATTACTCACATACATTCTAAAAGGGTTTTTGATTTGGAAGAAAATGGAGCCCTGTTTATAGGTGAATAGTAGTAATTAAGGCATTGGACTGACATTAGTAAGACCCAGATGGTACCGGGGTAGGATTCAACTGAGGTTACTACTGGTTTGGTGACTAGGTTTTGCTTTACTGGTTCAGTGACTACATTTTGAAGACTAAACCTCTGGTCCCGGTGATCAACCCTGATTGGATCCTACAACATTATCCTGGGACATGTATACTTTGCCTTCATTTGTGAGTATTTACTGCCTTGAAAATGTATCTCACTATCCATTCATGACAGGTTTTGAAACTGCTGGCAATGGCATTTCTACTATTATGATGTCATTTGATAAACAAAAAGTTCATCCTGTATTTTGACTGGATTGCACCGTCATCTCTAGAACACCCCAAAACATATGAAACACACACATGCACATAAAAGAACATCCTCAGTGTTATTTTTAAAGGCTCCCATCATGTAAAATGTGTATAACCTTACTCTCATCTGAAATGTGAGTCTAAATAAATAATGTGAAAATCACATACAAAGCCATAGAAATATGGAAAGTTCTTATTTCAAATGCAGTGATTATTACCGCATAGTCAATTTCCTCCCTTGTGATTATTTCTAAATAAAGTAACATTCGCCATTAGAAAACCTTTAATCCTGAGTGATCTCGATTTCTAAGGAAATGATTAAAAGTTATTTCCTCCTGATTGATTATGCGCCATGAAGTTGGTATTGACTCTCAGAACAAATAATGAGAAGATTTGAATGACTTTGTCATGAGATAACCACTGGAAGGGCACTCTGAACAAAGAATTCAGGGAAGGGATAGAGAAAGGCTAAATTTTCCCTGGGAAAACAATGTTGAAATTTGGATCTACATCGAGAAAGTGATGGGAAGCACAAGTGACCATGTGTTTGTGTTTATATGTGCACTGGCAAACTGCATATCCTAAACTCTGGGTCATGTGACTAGAAATGAGTAGATAAGAGATTCAGAAAGAAGCCATGGTTAATATTCTGAGCCACTGTTCAGCTGACTCTAATATTAGGGTCCATTAGAGGATTTTTTTTCTTTTCCCTATAGCCTCCAGTTTTTTGCAGTCCATTTTTTGAACCTGGGTTTTTATTTGATGGCTTCCATCCTATACCCAATTTAGATCCATTCTGTTTAATTTGAGGGGCATGAGTATACTGATGGACAGAGTCCTGGGCCTCTGGATACACAATTTTTTTCCAACAAAAAAGAGGTTAGAAAGAATAAAAAGGTCAACTTCCAACATCCTGGAATGAGTAACCATCTTACATCCAGTAAGTAACCTGTATGAATTTGCACATACATCAGGACTGACTTCATATACAACTGAACAAAACTACAATTCTTCCAAGCATTAATCACCCAGATTGTAACCGGAAGAATGTCTCTTACTATAACATTCTGATAATGAGCTGCTTTTTCTAGAAAAGCTTGCTTGGTGCCATCTTTAATTTTCTCTTGGAACCAGGTCAAATGTTTTTAATTAGCCCAAGTCTTTTAACATTGTATATTTAAAAAGATTTAAATTGTAAATCTTTTTTTAACCGCTTTAGATCATTGTGCAGGTGTGTTATGAATAAACAACATACTTGTACTCTGGAAGAAAGGATAAAAATGTTTTTATCCCATCTAATCCAACAGAGGAGCTACACTGTGGGTCCTGTTTACGAAGGAGTTACATTTGGCAGAAGCCAGGAGCCAGGCATTTCTGCCATAGTGCTCCCTTATGGAACATCCTCCTGCCCCCCAATGTAAGACCGACTCCATCCTGTTGCTTTTTCCAGAAGACCCCCTTATCAGCCCTGGTGGCACAGTGATTAGAATGCAGTAATTGAAGAGTAACTTTGCCTATAGCCCGCAGTTCGATCCTGACCAGCTCAAGTTGACTCAGCCTTCCATCATTTAGAGGTCAATAAAATGAGGAGCAGATTGTTGGGGGCAATAGGCTGAACACTGTAAACTGCTTAGAAGTAAGTGGAAGTGTATATAAGTAAGTGCTATTGTTGTTAGTTATGTCATCAGGCTTGCAGGACCAAGGGACCAGCAAGCTATTGAAATGGCTCCATTGTTACTGATATCTACTATCTCTCTAAATCCTTAATCATAATTTTTAATTTTTTATATTTAATATTTAAATTTTATATATACATTAAACACTTATTGTATGCTGTCATCGCTCTTTTGTGAGATGGGCAGCCATATAAATTTGATGAATAATTCAATAAATAAAAATGAGTGCATACATTTCCCAAGCTGGACAGCTAAAACTTCATAACCCTTTATTCCAATTTGCAAAGAGTGACAGAGAGAGAGAGAGAAATATTTAAACAGATGTTTTAATCTGCACGGAAAGAGTAAAATGGGATTCTTTCAGAATGGCTGGCTCTTTCTTTGACAAATCTTTCAAAGGTTGGATGGAAAAGAAAATCTTCATTTTACTTTCCGATTATCCCTAGCCCATACAAAAAGAGTAAGAAATGCTAGCTCTCATCAGCTCTAGTCTGCATGGTTGATGTTGATGAAAAATAAAATGGCAGACCAATGATGTTTGATACTAAGGGTCACACACGTTTCCAAAACCTTGAACAATAAGGGTCTAATTGATGTAAAATATCTCCAAAAGTTGAGATCACTGCTGTCTCATTCTAAGGGCTGTCGTGAAAGATGAATAAGACTTTAACATCACGAATATGTGCAATTGGGCCTTCTGTCTGAACTGTTTTGATGCATTTTTTCTTATAGAGTGGGATATAACTAATCACGTATCACTGTCAGCTTATGAAAATTTCAGTCCCAAATGTGAGCAATATTATGCATTTATCCAAAGGCACAGGAATAATGGAACACTTATTAACGTGACTTTATCTGCATGAAATATTTGTTAAAATGCATAGTATTTTTTCAGTGTGCTTCCCAAGATAGTAATCCATGTTATAATTGTATCTCATTCAGTAACTGCTGTTTCATCATGCAATAGATTAGAAAAATGAAGCATGAAAAAGAAATATCATCTAGCCATAGATGATATATGTTCATTTTCAAGGATTGATTTTTTTTTTAAGACCTCATATTCTATAATCTGGGAATTCATTCATTCATTCATTCATTCATTCATTCATTCATTCATTCATTCATTCATTCATTTTATTGGCTGCTCATCTTACCATAAGGTGACACTGGGCAGCTTACTGTCATTTAAGTGTGTGTGTGTGTGTGTGTGTGTGTATCGTATGTATGTATGTGTCTATGTGTTTATGTGTTTATATTTTTATACAAGCACACACATGCACACATATTAAAACAAATAAATTAAAATGAAATATTAAAATCTAAGGACACATGAGGAAGGCAGGGGCAAAATGCAGGAGGTAGGAACTGGTCTTATTCAATCAACCACCTCCACTGTGTTGTTCCAACTGGGGCCCCAAGCCAATTGGCAGAGTCAAGCCCTTATGAAAGGATAGGAACATTGGGGCCAATCTCATATGGGGGTGGGCACGATGTCCCAGAAGGCAGCAGCAACAGCAGAGAAGGCCCACCTCCTTCTAAGAAAAAGGAAAAGGGAGAAACTTTCTTCTTCATGTTAAAAAAAAACATAAGTTGTCTGTTGAACGAAGCAGATCTTGTAGATTTCTTATTAAAGCCTGATGGGTGTAATAAGATGAAAGGGAACATATTATTTATTGAAAAAAGGAGGAAACAATAAAATTCTAGCAACAATTGAACAATACAATATGGGGAGGGGGAGGTGTTCGCACTGTTCAGTTGGTATGAGTTTATTTATTCATTCTTTCAACTCGCATACTTTCTGAATTCCATCACCTAAAACTTCTGGCAGTTAACAACACACAATACAAATAGAAAATGTTCACAATAAATAACACAAAACAACAATGGTAAGATGAATAATATGAATAATGAAACCAAAAAGCAGTCAATCCATAATGACAAAACTCAGTGCATTTAAACCTAGATGACACTTAATAAATCCTCTTTTAATGAATCTAAATACTTTCCAAAATGTAAGCAAAGTGAGAACAATTCTGAAGTTTTTGAACAAGTATGATTGACAAACATCTAGAATTAACTAAGTTATATACAGCTCACAGATATTTACAGTATAACCTGCAGATCCTGTGTCTGCTACCTACTTGGCATTACACAGAAAAATAAAAAATTTAAAAAGTGTAATTAGTAGGATAGTTTCGTCTGTCACTTTAATTATAGAGCCCCAATGGATGTTTTCAACTTGGCAGATATTCTGAATTCAGTTATTATGTAATTTTTTTATATATTTGAATTTTAATACCATGAATTGTCATGTTTCTCTTTCTCTATACACAAACATACACACAATGTTCTAGATTCCATAGGAGAGGACCCAAAGAGTTATGGATTATACACACAACATTCCTTGATTTCCTTTCGCCAAGTTAAGGAAAATAAGTAAAGGTTCTTTATCAAACCTTAAACTTTACTGAGAAATTAATAAAACAAAGTTATACCTCAGTGGAGGAAATGTGTGTAAATTAATGAAAATTTACTCCACGTACTGGTGAAGGTAATTGTTTATCATGCTAAAGTTCATCCAAAAATATTTCTGAATGACTGCAAGCTTTACTGGGCAAGCATTAAAAAACATCCAATTAGAATAGATGCTAAAAGAGACAGGGTCCCATTTTGTATAGATACTTAAATATTATTCAGTAACACTTATCTTTGCTCCTACAACATACCCCAACAGAATAAGTTTCAGCTAATCAATGGCTAACAATCACTGATATACAAATTTAGTTTAAATAGTGGACATTACAACATAGTGAATAGAGGATCAAAGGCACCAAGCTTCTAATTGTGCCTATAATCTGGACTAAAGCAGCACAGATGTTATTGAATCAACTAGAAACAGTGTTATTTACTTTGTAATTTCATTTATACAACATCTTCAACCATCTACCCCTGTGCTCAGAAATCTTAATTGCAGAGCAAAACTGAGGTTATAAATGGATGAATCCATTCATTTTCATTTCTTCCAGCTACTCGCTTATCCAGTTTTTAGTTTAGCCCATCATGCTTCCATATTTGTTTTAAATTTCAAAGAATTATGAGAGACAAACAGCTGAAGTAATTAAGAGCTATATTAAGCTGGCTTTCCCGAATCTCAGAACACTGCAACCATCATAAACACCTGCCAGTTACCAAGCACCCTAATTTTGATCAGGGTGATCAAAGGGTCATCAGGGTGAAAAATGGTCATAAGTCACTTTTTCAGTGCTATTGTAACTTTGAACGGTCACTAAACGAATAGTTGTAAGTCGAGGACTATTTGTCCTACCAAGTAGTATTGGGGAGAAGCACATCTACTGTTATGCTTTTTTTTTTTTTACCTTGCAGGTAGGCAAGTAATTCTTCTAATTCTTGGAGAAACATCAAGAAATCTGAGAAGCCAATTTGGGTGGGAATTATAGCAGAATGTATACAGGAAAGAATAGCAGTTTTTGAACAGCGCTCTCTAATCTCATAAAGCTTTTGCATTCTCTGTTTTGTTGTTGTATTGTTCCTGAACACTTGTGAAGTTAACCAGTGGTGGGATTCAAATTCTTTTACTACCGGTTCTATGGGCATGGCTTGGTGGGCGTGGCAGGAGAAGGATACTGCAAAATCCCATTCCCTCCCCACACCACTAACCTGTTTTCCAGCTCTGATCTCCATTGCAGAGCAATAAAAGAAGACCCAACCAAGCAGCTGGACTCAGAAGGCAGAGAATAGATGGGGGTGGGTCCAGTCAGAGGTGGTATTTGCCAGTTTTCTGCTACCAGTTCTCCAGAACTTGTCAGAACCTGCTGAATACCACCTCTGAAGTTAACAGACCTGTTGAAAGGCAGTATTACTAGCCACTGAAGTGACAACTAAAATAATCTGGAGAGTACCCCTGCTCTGGATCCGCCTCTCCCCTCCTTCCATTCTGACTAAACAATTTTGCACATTGCTCCAGAGCTGTAGGGTTCATTCCCAGCAATCTGGACAAAGATATATCTTCTCTCCCCTGGTTCTCCTCTTCCTTTTCTACAAAATTTGCATAGTCCTGCCAGATGTTAATCATGAATGCATGCTGGAGAACTTTCTTTGAATAGTTTTCAGAAACTCAGGGGTTAAATCCACTTGAAAGTGAGAGCACTGAAGCTCAAAGAATTTTTCATTAAAGTAAGGAAGAGAAATGTTACCAATAATTCCAACTTTGCTAGTGGCAGCTTAGGAGCTAATAACAGTATGACATGAAAAGTAAGTATGCAGAACCATCTGCTTTCAAGGCTAAACAAAACACGGGGAACTGGCTTCAAATTATCATATCTTCTGCCAGTTTATGTTCACATGTGCCATTTGCCCTGAACCATCCTTTCAGAAATTATATTGTATTCATACCAGATGCTTAAAGCATTTATTCTAGCCTACTGGAAGAAGGTAGAGTTATGAGAATAAGGAAGGGCCCTCTTAATGATACAGGCTATCCCTTTTTTAGTCATTGCTCCCAACAATCACATCAAATTTCTTTGTTCTGGTTGGTCTCTGATATATGGGTTTCAAAAATTATTTGTACTGGGGATTGAAATGTTTTTGCCACCAGTTTGGTGTGGGCGTGGCTTGGTGGGCGCACTTTGCGCACATGCACACACTTTGCATGCATGCACGTGTCAAACATGCACTTTGCGCAGGCCACTTTGCACAGGCTTGCAGGAGGTCTAACTCACCTCCTGCAAGACTTCATGATCCCGGTCGCATCAGCAGCTGCCACACAGCACTATTCTGTGTCGCGCAAAGCAGCTGCACTTCATATTCAGCAGATAAAGGTGAGTATGGGAGCCCAGACTGGTGGGTGGGCCCAACAGCAGAGCCAGCAGAGCAATGCAGAGAACTGGTTCAGTCTCCACTGCTCATTGCTCCCACCAGCTCTCCAGAACTGGGCAGAACCAGTTGAATACCACCATTGGTACTGGTGAGGTACTAAGGCTAAAAAATTGGGCTACATTACAACAGGGGTGAAATACAAAAATTTTCCCTACCAGCTCTGTGGGCTTGGTGGGTGAAGCTTGGTGGGACTCAGTCTCTAAAAGGAAGGAAGGCGGGCATGGGCGGGGCCAACTGACCCAAACTGTCCCTACCACCTCTCTAAACCGATTCAAATCATCCCTACCACATCTTCCGAGGTGGTTGAATTCCACCCTGGCTACCAGTATGCAAATGACCTCAAGATCCATCGTGTTCAAAATTCAGGGATCCTTGCCAATCCACGAACTGTTTGTCACTATTTCACAACAAGATAAGGACTGAATTCAGAAGTAAGCATTAAGAAATCATAAAAGCAATTTGGCATTGCCACAGTAACCATCCTTATGATCAGTGGACCTGTCTTGTTAAAGATACTGGCCAGTTCAGTTATTGTTAACTTTATACATAATGGTGCAAGCTGTGTACTAGTTGTACACAGAAAGAGAGTACAACATGTAATGTGTTGTGGTTGGTTTCTCAACTGTAACTCCAAACTATATAGAAATCTGAGAAAAGGTAACCATTTATTTTATCACTTTGTATTTTTACATCCATTTTAATTTTTAATCAAAAATTAAAAATGTTTTTTTAATTTATACTTCCTTATTATGAGACAAATTTGCATTTATTTTTAACCTTAATTTTTAGAGGGAGAGACATGTACACTGGAGTTTTTTGGTATCTTTCAGAAATGCAGTAGAAGTAATAAACCCAATTATGACAATGGCAGTGACTCTGTTCTCATAATTTAACTTGGAAGTATGATCTCTCACATATTGAGTTTGGCCTTGTATCCATAACTGATGATGAAGTGTGTTATTCATGGAGATGTACTGGTTAAGAAGCAATTGAACAACCAAAGCTAAAAAGATATTGACATGCAAAATATAAATAATTCATTTAAAACTAAACTCATTGTTTGAAAGAAAGTGTTGAATTAAAAAGCCATTTCTTGGAAATATTGGATGAATCTGCAGCAAAGAAGATATACCATAGCCAAAGATAGCATCTCAATCGATTCAGGAACTGGATAATAGTATGGAAGACCAGCTCATAGAATAAATAAATTTTGCAAAATAATTTTCATTGCAACTTAACAAATGCGCAGATGTTGATAACACTATCATTCTTATAGTAGATATCTGAAAATGATGGGGATGTCAACAAGCACAACTGTATAAAAACTATGAACAGTAGCAATATTGACCAAGCTTAGTTTGATCTGAAGCTTAGTTTTTATGCCAGGTCTAATGTTGTAGCTCCAATGACAGGAAAGCATTTTGAAGTTGTTATCCAGGTAAAGAAACTTGTGCCAATATGTACATGCTGCTTTCTTCATTGAGAACAATCTTATAAAAAAAAAAGGCAGTTGAACTAAACAGTGTGCTTAGTGATGCAGTAAAAACTGTAATTATATAAAGGCTAGTGTGTTAAATTCAAGATGATTCTCTTTATTATTTGAAAACTGATCATAAGCAACTGTTATTGCACACTGAAGTACAATAGTTATTGAGGGAAAAAACTCTGTTGAGAATGTTTGAACTATAGAACAATCTCTTAATATTTCTGCAAGATAAGATATCGGTTTGGTCCCAATTCTTTAAAGATGTGAATCTTTAGACTAGGTGCCACGTGACACATTGGGATTTTTTTTCCCCTTCATTAAACTGGGTGGGAGCAGGGCCAGCACATGACGCATCTAGCCTGTGGGTCATGAGTTTGACACCCCTGCTTTAGACAGACAGACAGACAGACAGACAGACAGACAGACACCCGACATCTTCAGCATTTTCAATTGCAGACAAAGGGAAAAAGTGGAAGTTAGAAACTTGGAAGAAAAGTGTGTTTAGGAAAAAGAAAGATTCATATGTCTGATTTCTACCATCTTTATTGTTGCTTTTATTAAGATCTCATTATTATTTTTTCCTTTTCTAGTATTTTTATTCTTGAAAGTCTTTATCTAGTGGGTGACTGATAAGACTTTAACATTGTATAATAAAGCAAAACTTAACATAAACTATATGAGAGTTTGTGCAGAAAGGATGCACCATTATAATTCCACACCATCTAAATGTCGTGTGTCCAAATTAAAAATGTTTCAACCCTTTTTTAAAGAAGAGCTAAAACAGCAGTATAGCTGTATTTACAAATGTTCATGCTAATAAAGGAGGTTATTTCTTTTACAAGCGTAGAATGAAATAAAATTAACTGAAGCTTTGTTTTTTCCAAGAAGCTTCCATAAAAGTATGTTTTCTTTTGAAGTGTCCCTTCTTGGCGCCTATTTCTACAATCCTCAGTCAGTTATGGATGACTGGCTAGGAAGGAAATGATAATTTTAAAACAAGCAGTAATTATGTGCTGGACCAAGACTTTCAGGTTGGATAGTATTGTTTCAAGTAAACCCGAGCCTTCGTAAATGGATTTTACCTGAAAAGAAGGTAGCAAAGGAGAGATAATTAATCACTGAGAAAAACATACTTCCTCTTATCAATAGGCCATCTACAGCCGATGTCACACTGCACCAACGGATGGAAAGAGGATGTAAAATGGAGAAAAACGCTTGCCATCCGTTGGTTAACG
>BHFT01001234.1:0-11672 GCA_004320025.1 Laticauda laticaudata | reverse complement strand
TACAACTTTAACAGCACTACAATGACGTGGGATAATACCCGAAGGAAGCTAAACAGCACACACACACACACACATATCCAGCACCTGAACCTAATCCTTCATTAGCAGAGCAACCTCACCTAAAACTCTCTTTCCAAACTATCAGAATTTAAGATCCATAAAAATGACAGATTATGAACTCCTCAAACATGGCACCAATTTTTATTTACATAAAATAATTTGAGTCCTGCTCATTCTGGAAAAGTGGGGAAATTATGATGTAATAATTCTTTTTCCTGAAGAAAAGTAGAAAATAAACAAAATACTTAGGAGCCAAAAGTCACTACTTTAAATATTGATACTGTACAGCACAACACAATTGTTAACAGTATGGTTGTATTGCTTTCAGCTTTTGTTCTCCATAAAGATTCTTATTTTTGCCTGAAGCAGATAGTTTTATGGTAATAAAAGCACTAGAAAAAAGCAATAAAAATAATGGGCAGAAAACAAAACAGAGAAAATGGCCCTTTTGGATTGTTATCTTCCCTGGGCTATATTGAACACGTGAGCAACTTTTTTCCTGCTTGGTGCAATGGAAGAGGGAAAAAATCCACTGCAGTCCACAGTTTGACATATTTTCCTCAATTGTTGGGTCTGATAAAAGCTAATGGACTCTGCCCTATCTGTAGGAAGAGCAGAAAAGATAAACAGATGAAGATCCATTCCCAACTTTCCTCAGATACAATAGATCAGGGATCAGAATGGATCACCTGTGCCACTCCAGTAAATTGCTTCTGAAACAGAGCCCCAAGGGAGTCCAGCCAATATGGACAATAATGAGGGATGCTGGGAATTGTAGTTTTGAAAACTGAAGTGCTCCAGTTTGCTTACTTACTTATTCAAAGCAGTATAAGCCATTAGATCCCCCTGCCCCATGCTAAACTCAGATTTGGCTGCTAATCAGGTTGAATTTTATTTGGGGAGAGATGGCAGTGTGAACAGTTTTATTTTTTTCTGCTTCCAGAAAGATTTAGAATTATGTTTTTAGCATTTCCCAATTGCTGTAACTATCATGCAGCAGGAATGGGGGCCCATGAGGGAACAATTCTTTGGAGAGAAGATTGGCTATAGCCAACAAATTCTTCTATATTTGACACTGCTGTTGGATAGAGTCCAAATTATCTTCATGTTAATCATGTTAATCTTATGTTAATTGTGCTTCAACTGTTGTACCAGTTTGGCACAGACTCTAGGCCAGAGTCTTTGGCAAGAATCTTTGGCAAAAACAGCAATGCAGAAAACATACTTCAAAAGCAGGACAAATCAAATTAAATAAATGAAAATAAACACTTTAAAGACAAAGGAAGCAATTTAATGACCTTTTAAAGTTAAACATATACAGCCAGTTCCCGACTTACAACTAGTCATTTAGTGACCATTTGAAGTTGCAACAGTTTTGAAAAAATGTTACTTATACAACTGGTGCTCACATTTATGAGTGCTGCAGTATCCCTACAATCAAACGAACAAAATTCCAGCGCTTAGCAACTGGCATGTATTTATGATAATTGCAATGTACTGGGTCATGTAATCACCAGTTTTTAACTTTCCAGAAGTTGTGGGTAGTCCATCAGTGGAAACTTTTAAGACAATGCACAGCTGGCCAAAATATATCCGAATACAAAATCAGAATGTTGGAAATGTAAACAAAAAGAGGGAATATTTTTTTCATATGTGGTTGCAATGCCCAGAAGCTAAAAAATATTTGATGAAGATACAAAGATAGCTACGAGAAATTACAGAACAACAAATAGAATTTAACTGAAATATTTTTATTTGGAATAATTAAGGGGAAATTTAGCAAACAAATACAATGTAATATTCTACATATAATAACAGTGGCAAGGATAGTTTTTGCACAGGGCTGGAAAAGAGACAAGATATCATCCAAAGAGAGCCTGATACAAAAAATACTGGATTGTGCTGAGATGGATAAACTCACAGCAGAATTAAAAGGCAAGGATGAATCGGGATATTATGCAGTTTGGGATAGATGGTATAAATGGGTAGAACAAAGTAATAAGAATTAATGTATAGAAATAAATGTAAATATATGTATTACTAATGAAACAATGCTGTTAATGTAAATAGAGGTATGAAATTTAAAAAAAAGAAAAAAAGAAAATGCACAGCTAATTGTCTGGAATGATATAGGGTCTCCTGATTGAGGGGGTTGGGCGGGGGTTGGACTAGATGACCTACAAAGTCCCTTCCAATCTGATTATCTGTTAACATAGCCCAATTCTGCAATTCAGGGTTGGACAAGATGTCCAATGTCCCTTTTTGTGGCTACTGGAATTCAAACTGATCATAGAATGTCTTTTTCTATGCAGGAGGAGGTTTTTCCATTTGTTTTAGCTTTCTGTTTAAGGATTGATTCAATGGGAACATTTTACTTTTTTCAGTTACCACATTTTCCAATCTTTCTCTCTCATGATTTATTTTCTTCTCAAAAAGATGTTGAGACTCTAGAAAGAGTGCAGAAAAGAGCAGCAAAGGCTGTGAGGGGCCAAGAGATGAAGTTCATGAATTAATGAACTATGGCTGTCATCTCTCCTATATTTGGTGTTATCCCCAAAAGTAGAAGGGTGAACTTCCAGGATAAAACTTATTCATGTTGAACAGTCTCCCTGCAGAATTTATAGCCTCAAATCTCCAAAATCCTAAAGAACCTGTTTCCGGTTTTACCTTAAAACCATATAGCATATCATTGTTTAGATATGGACTACTGAATCAAATGATTATTGCTTGGCTAAAAGATAAAACCGCTTTTTAAAAAAGTTAGGTTGTTTTAACTGTGGGAATATTCTACATTCTCTCCCTTGCTGACATTAAAAATTAACTGAGGACATTTCATCAGCATTTCTTATACAGTTGTCAAAAATATAGGATTATGATAATTTTTAATCTGCCTGCAGACAGGTGTATAGCTAAGAAAGTGTGGGTTTGAAATTTTGAAATTTTGTTTTAATATGTAAGATTTGTTATTCTGCAACAACTGTAAAACAGATGCTTCTGGGCTACCAGAATATCTTATTAAGGGGAAAAGGACACAGTAGCAGAAGAAATATGTTCTTGAAATTAGGAGCCTTATGTGTGTTGCATTTGCCAGCTATGAGTAGTGCTCTTAATTAAGGATGTGCATCAAATATATTTATGGTCTCTTGCTCTGGAAAATATATTGACCAAATGGAATCCAGCTACAGCCAAGAAGATCCTGCTGGAGTTTACTCATAGCATAAGAGAAAGGGAAACAGGATAGTTGAAGAGAAACACAAGATGAGCTGGCTGGGGATTTTGGGGAGTTGAAGTCCAGACATCCTCAAGTGTCCAAGATTGAAAAACAGAGTCTTAATCAACAAAAGAGAATTTTTGTGGCTCAGGGTTGAATTGTGGGTTTTGGGTGCCCTCTGAGCTTGATTGTTTCTTGTAAATGTTTCATTATCCAACCAAGTAGCATCATCACTGCTAGAAATGCAAAAACCATTCCTTTGTAGCACAGTCCTTAATTTACAGCAATTTGTTCAGTAACTGTTCAAAGTTACAAGTCACTAAAAAAGTGACTTATAACCAGTCCTTGCACTTATAACCATCACAGCATCTCCATGGTCACAATTTGTACATTTGGCAGCTGGCATGAATTTATGATGGTTGTATTGCCCTTTGCAACTTTCTGATGAGCAAAGTCAATGGGGAAACCAAATTCACTTAACAACTGTATTACTAACAACTGCAGTGATTCACTTAACAACTGTGGCAAGAAAGGTGGTAAAATGTGACTAAACTCATTTAACAACTGTCTTACTTAGCATGGAAATGTTGAGCTCAACTGTAGTTATACATCAAGTAAACCCTATTCTATTCTATTCTATTCTATTCTATTCTATTCTATTCTATTCTATTCTATTCCATTCCATTCCATTCCATTCTTATTCTTATAGAGCCATGGTGATGCAGTGGCTAGAGTGCAGTACTGCCGTCTACTTCTGCTGATTGCCGGCTGCCTGAAATTTGGCAGATCGAATCCCACCAGACTCAAGATTGACTCCGCCTTCCATCCTTCCAAGGTGAGCAAAATGACAACCCAGATTGTTGGGGGCAAGGGGCTGACTCTGTAAACTGCTTAGAGAGGATTGTAAAACACCGTGAAGCAGTGTATAAATTTAAATGCTATTGCTATTCTACTGTACTCTACTCCTACTCTTATTCTTATTCCTCTTCTTACTTCTATTTGTATCCCATCCAGTTCATGTAGGTGTATCTGTTGGAAAAATATTTTGATATAATTGAGAAGGAATCTGTATGCTGAGGGAATACATAGCTGGATCATTGTCCATGTCAACACTGCAAGAACTAATTTACAGTAAAAGATCAGGTTGATGCTTATGATACGAAGCTTTAAAACGCACAGGAGATGGTTCATAAATGTAAGCCAGGGTTTCGTTCTTCTTCAGATGAGATTTGAGCATGAAGATTGTGCTGTGCCGCTATTAAAAGAGGTTAAATGATTTGGTAATAAAACTATTGATGTATGGAAC
This sequence comes from Laticauda laticaudata, assembly GCA_004320025.1. Taxonomy (NCBI): domain Eukaryota; kingdom Metazoa; phylum Chordata; class Lepidosauria; order Squamata; family Elapidae; genus Laticauda; species Laticauda laticaudata. Next base: position 7,095 of record BHFT01001234.1, on the reverse strand, counting down.
ATTCAAATGCAGCAAGTTCATTTTATGCCACCACTAAAAACTTTAAAAATGATCTCCTTTCTTTTTCTCATCCCTGCATAGTTTGAATAATGTTTATATTTCATTATTAAGGAGAGATTTGTTTCCTTTTAGCTGCTGAATGCTCCATCTTGTCAGTAAACCCTTTCAGGAGCTCTTGTTACTTTTAATAATAGCACTATTATGTTTAGATCAGCCCACTCACAAGTCTATTTTTAAGAGTTGTTAAATTATACAATAGAAAAATTCTTCCATTTTAAAGTGGTTCTGCTGTTCAGAAGCATAAAATAGATAAAGTTCAAACCTCAGTTCCATTAAATCATTAGTTATATTATTATAATTACAAGACAATAAAACTTCTCTAGTAGCCAATTGCAGAATTACCCGTCAGTAGTTAGTATAATACAACCATGGTTACTTTACGTTTAATGTCCACAGGAAATAAAGTTGTTCGACTATCAATCCTTTCTCAAATAACATGAATATGTATTTGACTGACTTTAAAAAGCAAACAAATTTCAACTTTGTCAAAAATAGCTTTGTGAAGCAGTTGCAAAGTAGAACTCCTACAATAAACATTTCTTTATGTTGCCTATTTTTCTTAGACATTTAAAACTTTCAAAACTGTTTGGATAAAAAATCATGGCTGCCTTCCTTGACAAATGAACTCACTTTTTTGTTGAAAAAAAAATAACTGGTGTATTCCTTTACACAAATCTAGACAAGATACATTTGAGCTTTCAGCATTAAAAAAACAATTCAGTTATGCAAACAACAGTACTGGTAATCTAAAATTATATTTTTAGGGGTATCATTGAAGGAATAGAATAACAGATTTGGAAGGGACCTTGGAGGTCATCCAATCCAACCTCCTGCTCAGGCAGGAAACCCTATACCATTGATTGTCCAATATCTTCTTTAAAATGTCCAGTGTGGGAGCATTCGCAACCTCTGGAGGTCAGTTGTTCCACTGGTTAATTGTTTTAAGTGTCAGGGAGTTTCTCCTTAATTCCAAGTTGCTTCTCTCTTTGAATAGTTTCCATCCATTGTTCCTTGTCTTTCCTTCAGGTGCTTTGGAGAATAGCTTGACTCCCTCTTCTTTGGGGCAGCCCCTCAGATATTGAAACACTGCTATCATGTCTCCCCTAGTCCTTCTTTTCATTAGACTAGACATACACAGTTCCTGCAAATGTTCTTTACCACGTGATCTAAAATACACAACCCAACAAATCTTATCTGGTGCATGCTTACCCAAAGCCAGTTTAAATGTGTATAAAGATTTATTGGAAGCTTAAGCTCTCTGTAAGAATCTGACGTACTAGCAGTCAAGGGAAATGTAAAATATAAGAGAGGCATTCAAGGTGGGCTGGACTTAGATCTTTTGTGGACACACAGGGACTTGTGACTGATGATGCATTTGACCCCTCCCTTGGGCCATTATTTATTTGTTTTTGTTTATTTACCAAATTTATTTGATGCCTATCTCCAGGTAAGGCAACTCTGGGCAGATTGACTTATTATATTTTCTGCTATTCTCTGGCTTTTGAGGCCCATTTCCAGCAAAAAGAAAAAAAAAACTCATAGAAATACATGGGTTTGCTTAATGTCCACATTGTTCATTTAACAACTTCCACTCCCAAAAAATCATACAACTGAATCCAGTGGCATGGGTGCATTTACATATGTCATGACTTATGATGGAAATCCCATTTTCCATTCCATCATAAATCATGACATGCAACCACTGGAAAGGAATAGTAAAACATAAGATGTATGGTGTTACCATATATCCCTACATTCTTGTTGTGGAACTGACCAAGTGACTTCCATTTCAAGTTTCTGTAATTATGAGGATAGATCCTGGATAGATGTTTATTTAAATAAAACCTTTGGTGTCTGAAATGCAACTTAATCATAATAGTCTATGACAGAATAACAGGCCAGCCAGTGGCATTTGAGTCAACTTATTGTGCACCAATTAAGACTTGAGTCAAATCAGTACTTGAGCATGTACAGCTGAGTTGATCTGACTCAATTTGATGGAGCAAAAGTATGTGTTCACAAGAGCAAAATTCCACTGAAACTTTGAATCAACTCGAGGACACCTAATACAGTTTGACGCATCAATTCAATGGAATGATTCGATTGAATTACCTTTGATTTGACTCTTCAAATTAAATCTTCACAGAGCTCTAGTAGTTCAGTCTCACTCTTCCCCATAAAAGTGAAATGTATTGTAATTATTTCGAAAGTTGCTGGAAATATATAAAGCAGCATATGCATATCTCAGGCCAGTCTACTCCCTTATTTTGCCCAATTTCCTTTTTCTGGTTGCTGAAAGTATCCAATGAGCTTCGACACCAAATATTGTTGAATAGAGAGGCCCTCTCTTTCTGCATCTTTATCTATGCAAGGATAATTATTTTAGCACACTATAAAGGAGAATTATAAACATTGACCAATACATTCATTCTTGTGTGCTCCCTCATGGTGGTAAGTAGATAAGAATTTGAAATTGGAATCATGCTCTAAATTATCAGCTGTTTCACTTCATTAATAGAAATGTGTAAAAAAAAAGATTTTGCATTATTTATTCTCAACATTCTCTGTAGAAGAAAGTTTTCTTTTGGGGCAACTTAGCAGCTAGACAAGATTATCTGCCCTTGAAATAAAGGGTAAAAGAGCTGTCCTTCAATCTTTTGTTGGTATCCTTTAGATCCAATCTGTATAAAATGCTTAGTGATAGTATTATACCTCTGAAATCCTATTAGACCGAAGCATCAAGGTTGAGATGGTATTTAGATAGATTCTCACAAGCTCACGTCTCCAATTTCTTTACTGCAATTAATTCCTAGAGACATTATATCTTGCCATAGACAAAGAAAGCAGCAGGTTTAAATAGCAAAAAAATGCCAGGATATTTAGCAGATCTCTCATTAGCCCCAGGACTTGGGATGAAGACACAGAATGCAGTAGTTTTGATGAAGCTAAATGGCATTTACCAAACCACTGCTTCTTGTTAAAAGCTGGCTTGGAAGTCTAACGTGAAGAACATTGATCCCATAGAGAAAAAATGAGGTAAACATAACAAAACAAAAATAGAATAATGTTTAAAGGGTTAAAAAAAGCTGTCACACATGGCAATGAGAAAATCTGAATGGTGTTTCAAAAAAGGCTCTGGAGCAAATGGGATAATCATGTAGCCCCTATTATTGTTCTTTGAGTAAAACCAAATGTGCCTTTTCCTGATATCATATTGTAGCCAAGGAAGGGATATTAAGCATCCATGGAAAGACATAGCTGCTTTAAAGAGTTTCTGATCCTGGAATCCCAGGAATAGCTTGGGATGCCAGGCTGAATAACCTTTGCAATGAATTTGGTAAGGAGGTTTAAAGGAAAAAGAGATGCAATGGGTACCTGTTTGGAAGTGGCCACCGTTACTCTTTTTATAAGATGTTACTACCACACTAGAAAGTCATCTGGTGTATTCATGTTTTTCTCAAAAAAAATATGTAAACACTGAATTGTGGCCAGGAATAGTTAATGAGAGAATTGACTTTCTGCACTGAGACATGGACTGTGAGTGAATTATGTACAGGGAGTGGAGCTTGAATCAGTCCAAGGCAAATTTTGTGTGGTTGATCTCTATTGTTAGTACACACTATTGGTGGGATGCAATTTTTTTTACTACCAGTTCTGTAGGCGTGGCTTGGTGGGTGTGGCAAGGGAAGGATACTGTAAAATCTCCATTCCCTCCCCACTCCTGGGGAAAGGCTACTTCAAAATCCCATTCCTTCCCCACCCCACTAACCTGCTTTCCAGCTCCATTTTCCTGCACAGGGCAACAAAAAGGGACCCAGACGATCAGCTGGGACTCAATGGGAGTCAGAGAATAGATGGGGGCAGCGCCAATCAGAGGTGGGATTTGCCGGTTCTCCAAACTACTCAAAATTTCTGCTACTGGTTCTCCAGAACTGGTCAAAACTGGCTGAATACCACCTCTGGTATACACTAAAACAACAACAAATGAGTTAGTATTGTCTGGTGGTTTATGCACCAAGCTGGAAACCAGGAGATTATGATTTGTAGTTCCACCTTTAGCACAAAATTTTCCAGGTGACCTTAAACCAGTCATTATCTCTTCACCATCTAGGAGGGATGACATTGAAAATGACTGTAAATGTGGAGTGGTTTCCAAGCACTCAAAATGTGATCATATGTGACTGTGGCCCAGCTGTCTGAACTTCAAATCCAGGCTTTAAGTACCTTTTTGGAAGGGTCCATTGTAATTTTGAACTTTCGCTAAGCAACCAGTCAGAAATCAAGGAGTTAAGTAAACCACAGAACAAAATCAAAGTTGGTCCAGCAGAATTACCTCTTAGGGATGGGCTTGCTAAAGAAGTTGTGCTAGGGACATCTTCTGCAAGACAGAAGAGATGAAAAAAGAAATAAGGGAGACTCTTGTAGCACTCAGACAGGTGTGGTCTGTAAAGGCAATGTTTATAATTCCCAGCAGTAGTGAGAGTAAATTTTCTAGATATATTTGCTTCGGGTTGCAAGAAAAATTACAGCAATTGTACTAAAATCTATGAATGGAGGCAAGCTTTCCTTAAATGAATGCATTCCACACTTTGCAAGTGAACCATACAAGATCTAGGGCCCGAATAAAATCAGTTCAATAAATGCATACATGTGCTCAGGCTGCATACATGTGCTCAGGCTATACAAAAAGACATCTGTTGTGGATGATGCTGTGGAACAGAGGTGGGATTCAAATTTTTTAACAACCGGTTCTGTGGGCGTGGCTTAGTTGGTGGGTGTGGCTTGGTGGTCATGTGACTGGGTGGACGTGTCTTGGTGGTCATGTTATTGGCTGGACGTGGCCAACTCAATATCACTCACATTGAGGCATGCATCTCCTCGCCTGGCCTCTCATGATAGTGGGGATGCTGCAACAGTTGTAAGTGTGAAAAAGGGTCATAAGTCACTTTTTTCAGTGCCATTGTAACTTTGAATGGTCACTCCACACAAGCCAAGTATCAGCAAAGGAGGGGAAAAAACTCCAGAGAAGTTCCTGAGACAGGAAGTCTAGTCCTGCCAACTATGTAATCAGGGTTAATGGAGAGGCAGTTTCTGTAAGCAACACCAGAATGTTTCCTTCCTGCCTCCCTTACAGGATTAGGCCAGTAATTTCTCTGAACTGCTTAGAATGTTAACTGAACAGGTTCTACTGAACAGGTGCGAACTGGTAGAATCCCATCCCTCCTTTGGAAAGAAACCACCCAATGAAGCTCCTTCATAAAACAGCACAATTTCTCCAGCACTTCCATTAAGCACCAACTATATAGGTCAGTGGTGGCTAACCTTTTTGGGCTCCCATGCCAATAATTGCATTCGCACTTACCTGCTTGTGCTTGTGTGTCATCACCCAGAAGGCAATTCATGCCCCCCCATGCCTCCTGCGCATGTGCATGCAACCTGAATGACCCACGCTGTGTGCTTCTGTGGATGCAACCCCCCTGGCACTCTTCATGCTTCTGCATGTGCATGAGTGTCTCCTGCATGCCATATGAAGCACACATGCACACCAGATATCCAGCGATCAGCTGTCGGGTAGGCGGCGTGTGCGCATGCGCAATAGACCTTTTCTGGGTGAGTGCTCGTGTGCTGGCAGTAATGGCTCTGCATGCCACTTCTGGCATGTATGCCATAGGTTTGCCATCATGGATATAGGTAATCTTCAACTTACAATCTTAATGAAGATTGCCCATCAATGTTGCAAGTCTTGATGGCCATAAATCAAGCAAATGACATTACCCATCTGATTTCACAATCTTTTTGTGGCAGTCATTAAGCATATGTAATCGTCGTAAAGTGACCCCTACAGTTATTAAACAAACTAATGGTTCACTATTAGCCAGTTTTACCAAAAAAAGTAAATGATGTTCTTTAGCAAAGCTGTCATAAAATGTACTCAAGTGACCATGAATAGAATAGAATAACAGAGTTGGAAGGGACCTTGGAGGTCTTCTAGTCCAACCCCCTGCCTAGGCAGGAAACCCTTCACCACTTCAGACAAATGGTTATCCAATCTCTTCTTAAAAACTTCCAGTGTTGGAGCATTCATGACTTTTGGAGGCAAGTTGTTCCACTGATTAATTGTTCTAACTGTCAGGAAATTTATCCATAATTCTAGGTTGCTTCTCTCCTTGATTGGTTTCCACCCATTGCTTCTTGTCCTTCCCTCAGGTGCTTTGGAGAATAGCTCGACTCCCTCTTTTTTGTGGCAGCCCCTGAGATATTGGGACACTGCTATCACATCTCCCCTAGTCCTTTTCTTCACTAGACCAGCCAGGCCCAGTTCCTGCAAACATTCTTCATATGTTTTAGCCTCCAGTCCCCTAATCATCTTTTTTGCTCTTCTCTGCTCTCTTTCTAGAGTCTCAACATCTTTTTTACATCGTGGCAACTAAAACTGAATGTAGTATTCCAAGTGTGGCCTTACCAAGGCATTATAGGCACTATGAGATGCTGTAAATGGCCATAAATGTTGGATAGTTGCCAAGGACCCAAAGTGCAGTTACCAGACCATAGGAGAAGGGGTATTCATTGGAATTCTGAATCTGGGTCATGCAAACTCCTAGGGCAATCCATCAGAAATTCAAATAAGTACTAAATGATTGCTCATAAATCAAGAACTACCTGTAGTAGAAACACCATATAAGCACTTCAACATATAAGCACTTCAACATATAAGCAGTGCTTCTACCGAAGTTTCTCCTGCATTGAAGTTACATGAACTCCTCAGAAGTTACATGATGCTTTCAGGTGAGGAATCTTATGTCATGGAAACAAAGACTTAGTACTGGTAACATAACAGATAATCAGAGTTGAAAGGGACCTTGTTGGTCATCTAGTCCAACCACCCACCCAAGCGAGAGACTCTACATCATTTCTGACAAATGGCAGTCCAATCTCTCCTTGAAAGTCTCCAGTGATGAAGCTCCCACAACTTCCGAGGGCAACTTCTATTCCATTGGTTGATTGTTCTCACTGTCAGAAAGTTTCTCCTTATTT
>BHFT01001232.1:0-28244 GCA_004320025.1 Laticauda laticaudata | reverse complement strand
GGATGGCAAGCTTTTTTGTCCATTTTACATCCTCTTTGCATCCGTTGGTGCAGTGGGACATGTGCTTTAACACATTCTAAAGCTACTTACCATATTATAAAATAAAATAAGAAAATAATAAGTTTATAATATAATTACAACAATAATCCATAGTAAAATAAACTCTATTATTAAATCCAGTTTTCTAACATTATTTCAGGTATAAATACAACAATATAATGTACTTTTGCAGAGTCTCTTTTTTGATCATATTTTTATCCATTATTTCTGAATAAATCTTATTTCTTTACATTTTATTTGAAATCTTTATAACTTCTCTTCCCTTTTTCCCTTCCTTTCTTCTTCTATTTCATTTTTATCTTTTCTCATTAACACAAAGTTTCTCCTGTAATCACAGATTGAAATATAATACCTTTACATTAATTGTTAATGACACTGTTCAATTAAATTCAGTAAATCACTAATTTCACTAATTAAATTACATGAATCTTGATCTTTTAAACTAATCAGTTTAAAAAACACTATTTGCACTAAACACTCTAATTACACTAATCAATTAAAACAATAAATCAATTAAATCATTAATGAAATATTTTATAAAAATTGATTATCTAATCATTGATATCGGTAATGAGGGAGAAAAGTTGGAAAAAAGTTGTAAGTTTTGAGGTAATGAATTAATCAGTGTTTGACTAAAGTAATGAGGTAGTATTGAGAGTCTGCAAGGAACAGGTTTTATGAGCAGCTGTTATTTACTGGGTGGGAGGAATTTATTGCTCTGATTGCAACTATTACTCGAAACAATAAGTTGTAAAGGGCCTGTCACATTGGCCAACGGATGGAAAACGTTTGTAAAAAGGACACAGCGGACGAGAAAATGTTCCATCCGTTGTTATCCGCTCTCAAAAGTGCCCCAAATCAAATTTGCATAAGCAGAGCGGACAACAATGGAGGAACGGACGGGGGAGAGGTGAAGCAGGTGATGGAAAACGGATGCTCCGACGGAAGCCTAGAGAGAATGACAGGGATGGAGCAGCTTGGAACATTGCAGGGCTCCGGGGGACACAGCGAGAGTGGAACGCGCAGCGGAAAGAGCGATGCAGGAGGGATGCGAGAGGGGATGAAGCAGATGCAACGGAACTGGTGATGACTAGCGGATGCCGAGCGGATGGAAGGTTTGGCGCATGAGGGGAGGATGCATTGCATCAGCCGCGGATATAAATGCTGCAACTCGCGGAAGCAGGTCACCATCAGAGGAAAGACTGCGTGCAGAAAAGAGTCCAGGCAGCCAGGGCAGCCAGCCAACAAGGCTGGGAAAGGAGAGAAAGCCTGTGGCAGTCTGATGCAGCTCTGTGAATGAGGGACAGGGGGCACACCACCCCTGACACCAGAGCTCTGCTCTTCTGCTGGGGCTTCTGCTGCTCCGGGCTGATCTCTCTGGTGCTGAGCTTTGCTGAAGCTGTCCTGTGCTGGGGGTTCTGCTGGGTGCTAATTTGCTGGCGCCTGACTTCCTGTGCTGGTGCTTCGTGCTGGTGTTAATGCTGCTGTGTGCTGCTCCTTGGTGCTGTGTTCTGTGATGTTATGCTGCTGCGCTGCTCATGGTGCTGGTGTTTCTGCTGGTGCTGCAATTGGCTGGCGCTGCTGCTGGTCTGCTGGTGTCCTGTCTGCGTGTGCTGGCATGGTGCTGCCTGTGTCCTGTGGTGTGCTGGTGCTCCTGGCTGTCTGGTCCTGGCTGGTCCTTGCTGGTGCTGCTGCTGCTTATCTGCTGCTGCTGATCCTGGTCCTGCTGTGCGTAGTGGTTTGCTGGTGTGCCTGGTCTGCTTTGTGCTGCTACTGGTTGTTGTGTTGCTGTGTTGCTGGTGTGGAGGTGTGGTGGCGCCTACAATCTCGAAGCCCTCTATGAGGGTCAGATGGGCTGCAGAGGGAGGAAGGAGGCATGAACGCGAGAACGAGAATGGGAGAGGAGGCAATATCTCCTGAAGAGGAACATGAGGAGGAAGTGCTAATGGCGAGGAGAAATGAGTATCTTTTGGGGAAGGGCACGGCTCTATCGAGACACAAAGAGGAAGAGGCTGCTTGGAGAGAGAAAGGCAAGAGCCTGGGTACACTTCGAGGTTGTCCTCGCTGGTGGAAGCACATGCGCATCCTGGTACGGAAGTCACTCAAGAAATCTTTGGCCAGGCACGGTAAGCTGACTAGAGCCGGATGATAGAGACATACGTGATGGCCAAGTGCGTCTTTCTGTGAGGGTGAGATCCACCACGAGGAGACCGGTTTCTCACAACCTTCTCTCAAGGCAGTCCGCAGAGGCCAGTCTCTTCTGGCAAGATGCTCCTGTGTCCAGGAGGGTATTGTGGGCATGCACGAGGATGGACCAGCCGACGCTGCAGCTCTCCGTGGTGGAGCAATGTGGAGGACCCTGGTTGGAGTGGGAGCAAGGAGAGGGACTTCCATCACAGAGTAAACTCACATCCTCCCAGCTCCACCCAAGAATAGCAGGCAGAGAGGCGACGGAGGGAGAGCCTCATGTCACTTCTTTGGAGAATAGGACATCATCAGAAGCGCGAGAATCTCATTCTCGCTGGTACACCGACGTCCCACCTCAAGCTGGCAAGCGCTTACTCAATACGTCAACAGACCTCATGACATATCAAATCACCGTACAGGTGATAAAGGACGGTACTGTCTTCTTCACAACCCTCCGACCAGCTGAACTGCTCCCCCAGTCCAGGGCCTGCTCGTCCACCGCCAGGTGATGTCCACTGCCTTCCACGGCTTTCCACAGCCTCACCGTGACCAGGTTATGGCTACCAGAACTCACAGCACAGGCAGCACTCCAGTCAGGAAGGTAATAGAAGCACCGATGCACTGATGCACTGATGCCCACCACGCACGATGCCACCAGCAATGATGCACAGCACAGGATGCCAGCTCTCTGAGAGTTCTCAACATCGTCCCTGTTGCCTCTGTGGGGCGGGCACCAATGACGCCTCAGACAGGCACTCAATAGCAGCCACTCCAAGCCGTGGACCCTCTCCTATGAGACTGGCAGTCTCGAGTGACTAAGAAGAGTGCCAGAGATGGGTGGCTACTGTTGACTTTATCTTTGCTTGGACACTTGGGTCATTTTGCTCTTACGTTTGTTTGATTATTAAAGATTACTTTGATTCACACACTGTGCTTCATTGTATTCAGATTAAATAAAGTTTGGTGGACCACTTTTTAGAAATGGATTTAGAACTTTGCATTGCTTGTTGGGATGGGTTAGGATAGCAGTGGGATTGGGCAGGGATAGCTGTGGGAGTGGTTTAAATAGTTTGTGGGATGGCAGGGATACCTTTGGGGATGGTGTAATAGCTGTGGGATAGATAAAACTCCGTGGCAAGCATAAGTGGGATGGTATGGCCAGCCCTCCATGGTGCATCAGATTTTGGCCCTTTGTGTTCTATAAAATTTAAATCATTCATCAACGACATTTCAACGTAACTCAATCTTATTATTAAATGCCTGTTATTGTAGGGCACTCAACATACATGGCCAATCTCAGTTCAGTGTGATGAGATCAGGCTGAGGAAAGCTCATGTAATCATTATCATCCTGTCTTGCCATCACTGCTCACAGCCTGGGGAGTTACTCAGTGTTTTCATAGGAGGTTGCGCTGCTTCTTTTCGACGGTGAAGCTTGTTGGGGCCATGCATCATCACCGTAATGTATCAGGTTTTGCCCTTGCCTCCTTCCCACAGGCTCGCATTGTCCCATTGGCTTGTTGGAGGTCGATGAGCCTGTTCTGCAGAACTGGGGTAGCGGGTGCAGCATGAGATTGTAGGATGCAGGCAAGCTTTCATGATCCTCTACTAGCGGTTCTGTGGGCCGATGCTGATGGTGGTGAGAAGTACTGGTGGAACCTGTTGGACAGGATGAGGCGTTCTCCACCATCGCTTGCCTGGACAGCTCTGTAGTGAAGATGCCTCTCTCACGGGTGAGCATCTGAGGTGGTAGGGCTTCAATGGGTAGGTTCTGAGGGAGAAGGCGTATCCCCAGATGAAGTCGGGACATCTTGTGTGTGTTGGGCAGGGGTTGGATCTGGGAAGCAGTGATGAATGTTTGCCTTCCAGACCTCCTTGAAGGTATGGCCGATTGTATAATGGGAATTCTGAAGTCTGACCCGTTCTGAAGTATCGGAGGTACTGAATTTAGTCAGTTGAATGGCAAAGAGGATGATGCTGAAGAAGCCTTGTAGTTGAAATAGTGGTCCTGAGTTGGCTGGAATTTGAAGCAGACTTCCATGTAATGGTTAATCGGTTGGGGGAAGTTCGACTTCTGATACAATGGCTGTGCAGTTCTTACATCCTTGCTTCGTGGAGGGGCACTGGGAAGGAAGCTCCCCACGTATTCTTCCGGATGTGGCATCTGCATCATTTCTCTGAACACAGATGCTTGATGGTGTTTTGTGCACCCTCAGCGTACTGCATGCTCTGTAATGTGGTCCCTGAGGCAGGTGGGTTAAAGAGTCAGTGCACCTTGAGCCCAGGGTCAAGGTGGGCCGGAAAGTTGTGCTCTGCTTGGTCCAACTCTGGGTCTCGAGCTGACAAGTTGTCAAACATGGACATTGGTGGCATCTCATGAAGTTTCTGGAATACACGAGGGTCTCGATCGTTTCTCAGCTCACATCCAGTTGTTATGACAGTCGTTCTTGCTTCTCCCGATCCTGCTTGGACCAGACATTTTGGCACCTCCTTTCTTGCGTAGAATCAGGTGAAAGAGCCTATAGATGGTTTCGACTGTGTCAACATGTGGCTACAAAGCAGGAGTTGTATGATCCTGGTGGAGATGACTGGGATGATGTGGAAGAGCAAGTAGCAGATGAAGGTTGAAGAGGTCTGCACGCAGGGCTTGCTGGACTGAAGTGAGATGCAGTGAGTTTCTCCCCCTTTTCATAGGATATAGGTTTTCCTCTTGGTGTCTTTTGTATCCTCTAGCATCCGCAACGATCCTAAATAATCGAAGATCATTCCGCGTTGGAACGTTTTTTTCCGTTTAATGCTTTGTATAGCGAGCTCATCCTTTCATCTTTCTCTGTCGTGCAGCTAAGTTTTGTGTCATTCGCTGGATCTGTTTCACTTCTCCACTGGTTTTTTTGTTTTTTTCGTTTTTTTCGCTGGAGGCGGATGCGAGTTGCGCGGATGGCACGAAGATGCTAGCTGGATATAGCGGACCGCGTAAGTCGATGATGACGGTTAGAACGGAATGTTCCCGTATGCGTAGTGGATTACAGAACATGACGCAGTTGGATACATTTTCTCTCAAAAACGTTTGTGTCAGACTCAAAATTTTGAACGGAATGAAATGTCAGTACAACGGATGCTGACAGATTTTAGAGAGGGATGAAAAACTGAGGAGTGGAGTACAGAACGATAGCATATGCGTTAACCAACGATGGCAAGTGTTTCTCGTCACTTTTACTCATCTTTCATCCGTTGGTGCTGTGGTGTGACAGGGGCTTAAAAAAGTTCAACAGCGAAGCTGGACTATTGAAAGAGACTAAACTCGCTGAATTAAAACACTTTAGACAATCAATAGTTGTCTCGTGATCTGTTTTTCCAAGGTAGTTTGCTAAAGTTCTTCAGTTGATGAGTGTAAAAATAACAGTCCAGAAATTTGGTATCCAATGCATTGTCTTTATTTTAAAGTTATTCTAGCTGCATATCATTTTTTTTTTTAAACTAATCTGGGCGAACTATCATTCAGATCGTTATCGCAGCTATTTTATCCTTGAATCCCAATTTCCAGGAAATCGCAATGCAGAAATTGGAGTGATTCGTTACAAGACTAGCACAGCTGTAACATAGATTTTTCTTTTTTTCCCAACTTCTGTCCAGCTGCTCTGCTCGTATTCTCCATGCGTGGCAGTTCTCCTTTTCTAGTTTTCGGATGGAAGGGGTTTTCTTTCCAGGATTGGTTTTTGCCCAAGAATTTGAATCGCAGCTTAGGCTCTGCAGAAGTCAAGAATACGGCGCAAATTGGCCCAATTTTTTCTTCAGCCAATGTTTTTTTAATGCCAAATATACATGAGGATATATTTGTTTTTAACTGGTTTTTCAATAATGAAATCATGAAAAAAATGTTTTATCGAATCAATCGTGATGTGATGATCATGGGAATTTCCTGCGTTTTTTAATTCGCATCCCCAGCGCTTGGCAGCTCACGTTCAAATAACAGCTACTACGTTTGTGGAAAAGCTAGGGCAAGATGGCCAGCCGATCCTAGGAGGAGGTGGGGGGAGCTAGGGTGCATGAGGGTTTTTAGGGGGATTTACCCCCCAATTGAAAAAATATAATCACTAAACAAATAAAAGAACAAAAATAGCTGTTGAATGTTCCTTCAAAAGGCATGGGCAAATTACTTTTGAGATAATTTACTCATCTTAATGCGATGACTTGGAGGTTTCGAAGTTTGCTAGTACTTTCTATTCTTTCTCATGAAATCTTCAGGTGATCAACAGTGGCGTTGCCAGTGCATGCTATAGTCACGCAAGCTCAATATTATGCGTTTGGTTTTCTAAATCTTGTCTATTTTGTTCTGAAAAGGGTATAGGTTGCAGCAATGAGAAAGCACTAACTTTTGTGTATGCTGCCTTGTTTTTTTTGTGGTCCGAAAGGGTGAGACAGCTTGTGTTGCAATTTTTGTGTTTGCAAAGCTGCACTATCCAGTGTTCACTTCCTCGCTAGATTTTGTGAGCACACGAAGAATTTTTGTTCCATGATATATTTTTTACCACTGTCGATATTTTCCCTGTCATTTTCTCGTCGTGCCAAATTTCTTGTAGATCTAGAGTTGTTCAGTTGTTTCAGGGTAATAATAATGGTTATAGAGACTAGGATGTAAATGTAGGCTTCTGCTTGTAATATACATTGCGCTGTGCACTATACACATTACACAGTAGTCTGCTTCATGCATGCAGAGAACATGTAATGAGTTTTAGTTAGTTTACATGTACAGCAGCTGGTAATTCTTTCGGTCGTTACAATTGGGATTGATGTCCGTGAGTGCTGTGCAACATGGTTGGCGAGAAAAAATCCGAATGGCTAACTAATATGGGTTACATCGCTTAATTATTGCGCGCTGTTCAAGAGAAGTTTCAACCTGTGTATTTGTGTTTTTTTTTCAAGGAGGTTTATTTGGATGAATCTGCATCTCGTTTCATGCGAAATAGTGTATTGAAGATTGGTATTCAGCAAAATTTGATTTACTGGCCAAAGCAATTTCATACAGCAAATTCTCTGGCAAGATATCAAATATATTTGGCCGGAGACATGATTTTTTTCATGGCCAAACAGATTTCTATACGGCCAGATTTCTTGAATTTGGCTGGAATGGAAACCCTGTTTTCTTTGGGTCAGTCGAGGAGACTCTCCTCTCCTTGCAACCACCAAAGCATTCCTGTGCTGTCCAGGGTGACTTTCGGCTCCTAAGAGCCTCAGGGCTTTTTCCTCCCTCCTTGTTTCTCCCTGCCAACTGTCCGATGTAGCTCCGGGGAAACTGTGTGGGGGATATTAATGGAAACACGTTGTCTGGCATGGAAGATACTTCAATCAGCTGTGTGAGGGATTTAAATGAAGGTACGTTGTTTGCACTCCACTGGCTCCAAGTGATCCAGTTCAAGAGCTGCACCAGTGTGGTTAATAGGGCTCGATGGAAAGAGCTTCACTTTTATAGGAAAGGAGAGGAGGGCTCCGGATCAACTAGCAGGAGCTCCGCCAGCATTATTAGGGCTCCACGGCTTCAGAATCCAGCATTTTTGGGCTTGTTTTTTGGACTCTGGTCACTGGTGCAGGCAGCAGCTTTAAAAGTGATTTCTGGTGCAGGTGGTGGCTTTATAGGGAGATACTGCTCCAGGAGCGAGAGCCTCACCTCCCTAGTTGGGTGCCACCATGTAAGAGATCCCATTAAATAGGGAGTGAAGAAATAAAGATCTTTACTAAATTTAATTCTCTGAGTAGAAACAATGTTAACAATGTTAGCAATCTTTTGTTACTTAACATAATCCATTATTTTAGCTACATGAGTGTTGCTGCGTGGTAGTATAGCTCCCATTCAGTGGCAAACTTTTATAGGGGAAGCTTGTACATGCTAATTCTAGGGTGACCGTTGAGGGGCATTGTTGTAGAACAGCGGTAATTACTGAGGCGGACACGGAGCTAACAGTCTAGTAACTTTATTACAACAAATAAAGGGTTGCCGCTGCTGCTGGGCTAACAGGCAGTCATCTGGCGGCAACAGCTGATGCTGTTTGACAGCTACTTTTATAGCCGGCTGTCAAACTGCATCAACCAATAGGAGCGGTTCGTGCTCCCACCAGAAGTGTGGACCAGAGTGAAGACTGCGGATGAATGCAACACTCCTATCCCCTGGCAAGGAGCATGTGTAGTCTTTCAATTAGGCTGGGCACCTGTGCAGGCGGCCGGATCGCCTTAGTCAGGGTGGAGCTGCAGCAGGGAAGAAGTCCTCCGCTTCCTGGGCCACATTGGAGCTTGAAGGGACTGGAGCCTCGTCGGGTGACTCTGGCAGAGGGACAGGCGAAGGTCCAGGTAGGTCCCCTCGCTTGAAGTGCCCCGGGAGAGCCTCAGCAAGCATTGGTGGGACCATGTCAGTTGGTGGGCAATGGGGGTCATCAATAGCCACTCTCCAGCACCTCCTCAGCTGGTTGATGTGCCAGCGCCAGGTACGTCCGTCCTCCAGCAAGAGCCTGTAGGACTTAGGCCCAGTTACTGCCACGACTTGCCCTGTCACCCATAAGGGGTGGCTTGAGTAATTGCGAGTGTATACTTGGTCATGCAGGGCAAACTTCCTGGTCTGGTTATCAGACCCCAGGGGGGTGACTGGGGCATAATGAGGATGTAGCCTATCCAGGGTGGTTCTCAGGCATCTGCAGGAGCTTGGACCGGGTCGGACTGTTAGATCGGCACAAGGGTGTGTAGTATGTGCTTAGCAGGTACGCTAGAAAGCTTAGAGTAACAGTCAATTTGGATGAAACCTCTCCCAGGGCCGTCCTTATACAGACTGACTGTGCCCTTTCAAGCCATCCCATTAGACTTAGCAGGTTGAGAAAGGAACGTGTAGACGGGCCATGCCTGATTCCCAGGTTGGTAAATAAACTTTCTAATTCGCAAGGAGGTGAAATGGTGGGCCCATCTGTTAGACACAACGGGGTTGTCAGGGATGCCCATGGGTAACGAACTACCCTAGTTAGCGCTTATGTAATGGCTTGAGTAGTTGTTGAGGGCAGCAGGGCAAGATCATATCAACTTTGAGCAGGAATTCTACCATTACCAGGAATGTTCGCCATGCACAGGGCCGCTAGATCAATGTGCAGCTGGGACCAAGGCGGCTTCCAGCGTCTTCCAACCTGCCAGGATTGATATGGGTGGAGCGGTACTTAGTAGCCTTGGCATTGGCTAGGCAAGCGCTCAACCCGCTGGGATCTGGGCATTGCATCCCAGGCACCACAACTTTAACTGCGAGCGCAGAGTCTTCTTTACCTGACAATGCAGAGGATGGCCTTCATATCAGGATAATCAAACTGAGCCCTGCATGTTTGGAAGGGATGAACCACCTCAGTTCCCGCACAGTAAAGCAGCCCTGCAGAGACGATATGTTCTCCATGGCAAAGTCTTGAAAGGCAGGAATTCAGGGGCCCATAAGGATTGCTGCGCCACCCCCTTCCCACCTAGTCCAGAAACTTGGTGCGATCACCTTGTCCCTTGAGGAATGGGTTAGCAATGTCAAGGGCGCAGTTAATGGACAGATGAGATTGTTGATCTCGAAAACAGCATTGATTGGCTGCAGGATCTTCAACATGGAACAGGCAGAGGGCAGCAGCTGAGAGCGTCAGCGTGGCAAAGGTTTTACCGGGTTGATGCGATCAGCGGTATGAATAAGCAGCCAGGAATTAAAGTCCAATTGGTCATCCTGTGAGCGACAAAATCTGTGGGCGGTTTGTTTTTCACCCAGATAAAAGAGGCCCTAACAGAGGCTTGTTGATCGGTGATTATTCAAAATTGGCGTGCCCATTAGAGGAACTTCATGAATTTTTGACAGAAGTAACTGCAGTCAAAGCCTCCTTGTTCAATCTGGGCTGTAGTTGTGCTCGGCTGCAGAAAAAAGGTTCTGGAAAAAGGCAATTGGTTGGCCTCAGAACCCTTTGGTAGTCTTATGACTCCACCCAACAGCCTCTATGCGCAAACAGGAGAGATGCGTCTGCAGCTAGAACTAAGGCAGCTGTTGATTGAACTGCTCATTAGTCCCCGCTTTGGAGCAAAGATTTGACAGCCGTCCGAGCCGGAACTTCTGTCTGCCAACGGGCCCCATCCAGGGAAGGCATGGGCTTCCTTAGGTCCCCAATGCAGGCGGGATTGTTTTGTCCAAAAGGTCTGTGCGAGAGACTCTGCAATGGAAGCTTTTGTGAGGGACAGCAATGCAGCATTAGAAGTTGAGAAAGCCCCCTAAGAAGGCTGGAGCCTCAGTCTTGTTGGAATGGTGTGGGTATGCCTCGGTGGATTGGCCCTGACTTTGACTCAATTGGGTGTATACAAGAGGCGTCAATTTATAGCCACAAAAAACTCTACTTGTTTAGTGGCAATTGGTTGCACTTGTCTTTTTTAGTTTGAGCACCATGCTATCTGAAGCGATTCAGGACTTGCTCTGACTCTTATGTAGCAATGTGTGGTTTTACTCTATGGCTGAAATTAAAATATCATCTGAAAATAGGGAAACTACGGCCTGCGGGAGTCCTTGGAGTAGCCCCCCATTAAAGATTGGAAAATCCCAGGTCACGGCCAAAACTGGAGGGGCCAGAAACTTGGAGGCGCTTGCACCTAAAAAGCATCCCTGTGCGTTACTATGGTCTGTAGTTATGCAGCTTGGTCATCTTACAGAGAACTGTTTGTAGGCCTGTGAATGTCTAGTTTTGCAAAAATAGGTCCCAGGCTCAAAAGAATGTGCAAAAGGTTGTTGTATGACGGGGACTGGATAGGCGTGATTTGTAGGTATCTAGTTCAGGGAGGTCTTATAATCATGCGCAGATTCTCACACTACCGTCTTTTATCTGGGTAATTTATGGGGTTAACTTATGGGGTCTCCCATTTCACAAAGGTCCACAGGCCTCCAATACCCTTGTTTTTGATTAGTTTGTCTAGTTCTTATCCAACTGTGGGGCAGATGTGCAAAGACGGACACTCTAGCGAGGCTTCAGGCAGTATTGGTATTGCCTGAGGATCTACATTTGAATGATATTGGGCAGTCCATAGTAACACCCCAGGCCCCTTTCGCTGAATACATCAGCTTAGTCCTTGAATTAGAGGTTTCCACTTTTCAGTATTTTAAAATAGAGTTTAAAATTTAAAACTAGAGGCAAGTGACCTTTAAAGTTTTTTGAATTGAATAAAAAACTTGCCTTTTCAAAGGACTGGGATGGTTCTGCCTTTGGTAATCCACACAGAGTCAGGTGGCAGTCGAGTGGAGCTTCTTCTTTGATAGTCTTTGGGAAGTAGCTCTCTTTAGGGTCTTCCAGGTAAATGATGGATTAGAGCAGAGCCTGTGTCAACTTCCATCTTGCAGGGGTTTACCTTCTAAGGGAAACAAAAATACTGATTTTGTTAGGCCTTTGTCTGATTGGAGTATAGCAGTCTTCAACTTGCCTTTTGAAAGATGGGGCTTGTTTCTTGAAGCCTCTCTGTTGTAAAAGTTTCCAGCTTGTCCCTGGCTAGTGACCCTTCCTTTGGCAATTCAAGCAGATGGCATTCCTGAGGTTGGTTCCTCACAGCTCAGCAGATGGGCTGTGCCGGGGGGGAGGTGGGGAGATGGTTTGGCCTTGTTTCTCTAGAGGGGTTTCTGTTGTCTGACCGGCGTGATTTTACATCGTTCGATTCCTCAGGGCTCTCCTCTGGAGAAACCTCGTCAAAATGGGCGAC
The DNA here is from genome assembly GCA_004320025.1 of Laticauda laticaudata. Taxonomy (NCBI): domain Eukaryota; kingdom Metazoa; phylum Chordata; class Lepidosauria; order Squamata; family Elapidae; genus Laticauda; species Laticauda laticaudata. Next base: position 16,275 of record BHFT01001232.1, on the reverse strand, counting down.
TGCTGAGCTCTCTGGCCCTGATGGGTTCTTCCCTAGATTTCTGCTGCAGAACAGTCAGATAGCCTCAGGCAGCCTGGGATTCTTCGATGGCTGAACTGCTAGGGCTTATGGTCCCTTTTGGCTAAATAGCCACCTTTGCAGCCTTGAGTGCCTGACTCTCACCAGACTATTCTGGTCTAAAAGCATATCCTCCAGGACTAGTCTCTAATCCAAATGGTAAGGCAGGTCTGACCTCAGGGCAGCCATCATATTCACTGATAGTCTCCCCCTCAGCCTGAATTTCATCGCTGGAAGGCATGCCTCCTTGCAATTTGAGATGGCTTAGGGGAACAGTGACGTGGAAAGGATCTTGTGTAAACTCCCCCAAGGGTATCCCTGACGAACGTGGAGCTACCAATGGCCGTGGCAGTGTTCAAATACTGTGGTCTCCGGCAAAAACTTAAGAAATAGGACTTTTTCCTATGGGCTGTAGCTTCAGCAAGGTCTATAGCATCCAGGAAGCAGTCAAAACGGTTCCTATAGGACTCCCAAGTCTCAGCTGTCGATCTGGAAGGCGGGAACGCAGGGTTTGAAGTCATCTCGTATCGGCGGTGTCTGTCTCCTCAGCAGGGAGGTTGAATTTCGCGCTCGCGAAATAGTGCCTGCGGCTGTGACTTTGTAGTGGCTTTGGCTCTTTTTGAAAGTGACTGAGCTCAGCTGTTCTTGTCCGGCCGCCTCTTATTCGGATCCCGCCTTCGTCGCCAGTGTTGTAGAGCGGCGGTAATTACTGAGGCGGACACGGAGCTAACAGTCTAATAACTTTATTAGAACGAATAAAGGGTTGCCACGGCTGCCAGGCTAACAGGCAGTCATCTGGCAGCAACAGCTGATGCCGTTTGACAGCTCCTTTTATAGCCGGCTGTCAAACAGCATCATCCAATGGGAGTGGTTTGCGCTCCCGCCAGAAGCGTGGCCCGGAGTGAAGACTGTGGATGAATGCAACAGGCATGTGTGTGTGTGTGTGCAGGTATGTTTATTCTTGGGCAGTTCCTCTTAGAGACATAATTAACTGTGTGTTTGCAGACCTTATCCTTTGATATGTGGATTAGGATTGGGTAACTTATTTCAAGGTTTGAGGAAATTTGCTTCTTCAATTAAGTTGGAGACATTGATTCTCAGAGCATTGTGGGTTCTGTTAATATTTTAAGGGAAGGTGGAAACAGTACCAATAATAAAATATATTTGGAAAGAAGTCTTCTCACAACTTCCATACACAAACACCCTCCTCTTCCTCCTTCTCCTCCTCCTCCTCCTCCTCCTCCATACACACCCTCAGCTATTTCACAGTACAATTTTTATAGTCAATTTTGCTGTGCCAGCTGGAGAGAGGGCTTAAAGAGATGAGATGAAAGCTGGGGATTTCCTGGGCTACCTGCTGTTTCACACATTGAACATTTAGTCTCATAACTTCTGGTCTTTCCAGTTAGTAATTCAAATGGGGGACACCACATTGAAGAAGCATACTTTAAGGAAATATATTCTCTACAATAATATGTCAGTGATATTTTATACAACAATGAGTAATACCAATTTCTTTTCTTTCCATGCAGCCTGAATCTTGATTTATTTTTCTTTTTGTAACAAACACAATTATGCCCTGGAAGATGCAAGGAGAAATTAAAGGTGAGGCATTCAGGTTTTTCTTCCACCTAGCTGAAAAGTAAAGAAAGCAGGACAAAATTAGAGAAAAACTTAAATCCGTTGACTAAAATCACTGATTTCTCTTCTAAGCAGAGGCATCACAATAAGTAAGGCAGGCATAAATTGAAATAGCAAACGTGGGTGGGCAAAAGTTTTGATCTGCAAAATTTGGAGATGACTGGACTCAAGCTAGAATTAAGTAGAACTGAGAGGTAGGATTATTTTCTTCAGTCATCCTTGGTTCTCAAGGTAAGAGTTGTACTGGAACCAAATATTTTAAATCTGATGAACCTGGAAGAGCATCTGAGAGGACTATTCCAGATTATCTTCTAAGCTTTAAGAGGCTCACTGAGTAAATCAAGAAACTTTCACACTTGGGATTCTGTGTGGAGTGTCAGTTTCAGACAGAATTCAGCAACATATATGTATCTGCTTATGCAAAAAAGAGATCTTCCAAAGTGCACAAAGAAAACAGTGGAAATATCCCAGATGTAGGTCCAATTTTGTCATATTGGGCACCATCCCACACTCATGACATTTTTGGCAGTCATCTTGAATTCTGCCTGTGAACATTCAGCAGTGCAAGACTTGGGGATCTTGTGAGGTTTGAGCTACTTAAAATATGTGTTCAAATCATTTTGACTGGGAAAGCCACAGAGCCCTGCTTTGGTATTGGGGGCAGCATCTTCCTAGAAACAAAACTGAACCACGCAACTCTGTATTGGTTTCTGTTTTCATATTGGTAGATGATGATTCTGGATGTGGTGATCGTTTGACTCCTGAGGTGACAAGTGCATCTTCTCCTGGAAACTCTGATGCAATGGGTATAAGAAATGCTGGTAAAAACAGACATTTACCTGGGACTCTTCGTAGTCTTGGAGGGGGAAGAAATGAAACAAAATGAAAGGAATTTGAGGAAAATTTTGTTTTTTAAATGGAAAACCTCACACAAAACCAACTTTAGGGCAACACTGTACCTTTGGTGAATTTCCCATGTCACCTTCAGGACAGAAAGTCTGCCACTGACTTTTGGCAGTTGGAGTTCTGGAGGGAAGTCGAGATCATCCATCCAAGGGGGAAAGGAATTGATGCTTATGCCTTTGTCTCAACCAGGGAGCCCTGATAGGGTTATTGGGGCAATGTCTTCTTAATAAGAAAAGTGGATCATGTCTGTTTGTATTGTTTTCTTCCTTCCTTTTATGGTCAGGAGAGTCTGGACACTGTGGTCCATTGACTTCTGTGGTGACAACTGAACCTTCTAGAAGATCTGATACAATAAATGCTGGTAAAAACAGACACCTACCTGGGACCCTTTGTAAGCTTTGTATGTGGGGTGTTTGTGTGTGGGTGTGATAAGACAAAGTGAATGAAGCTGTGCTAAACCTACTGGATGTAAAAACCAGTATTCTTTTTTTTTTCTGATTTTGATGAAACAAAGTTGAGGCTGTTTCTCTTTTTGAAAAAAACCACTCTCATAAAGCCAATTTAAGGTCAATATTGAAGCTTTGGTGTGATTCCCATGTCATCTTGGTGCCTCCCATTTTCAAGGCAATATATTTCAATATTATAGCTGTATTTGTGCTATTAAAACTTTGGACTTGGACACGACACACTCACAAGTATTGCCAGCTGTTTCTTCTGGCAGGGCTGTTAGACATTTAAGAACATTGAGATTGAGTTTATGTCTCCCACAAATGCAAAAAGGATGTAGGCCCGTGATGGTGAACCTATGGCATGCATGCCACAGGTGGCATGCAGAGCCTTTGTGTGGGCACGAGAGCCCCAACCAAACTTATCTGCGCTGCGCATGTGTGTGCTTCCCGGCTGATTTTTGATCTGCTTGAGGCCTTTTTTGCCCTCCCAAGGGCTCAAGGGAAGCCTCTGCAGCCTTTGGGGGTCAAAAACAGGCATGTTTTGGCACATTTCAATGCCGAAATGGACCCATTTTTTGCCTCCAAAGGCTGCAGAGGCTTCCCTTGAGCCCTTGGGAGGGCAAAAATGGGATCCTTGGGCTCCCGAGGCCCTCCGAACACTGGAAACAGGCCTGTTTTGGCACTTCCAGTATTTCAGTGCCGAAACGGGACTGTTTTTCGGCCTCCTGAGGCTGCAGAGGCTTCCATCTAGAGCCTATGGGAGGTCAAAATGCCTCAAACGGGCCAAAAATCAGCTGAGAGGCATGTGCATGTGCAGTGCAGATAAGGGGCGGGGGGTGTTGCGTGCGCATGTGCAGGGGGGCAGGGCGCATTGCATTTTGGGTGCCGGCGCATGGGCTTTCGGCACACCACAACAAAAAGGTTTGCCATCACTGATGTAGGCTGTTAGCTACTCCATATCTATTTGATTTGTTCTGTGGGGAAAGAAACCTGAAGGCCACACAGAAAAAGATAACAGGGCTGGGCTTCTGTCCTCCTTGGAGGCACTCTTGACTGCCTTCTTCTGTTGTTCCTTGTGGAGGGAAGGGGAGGGAGATGAGAAAGTTCAGGTTGATCTTGGGTGGGATCAACAGGTGCAAGTTGAACCACAAACATGAACTGTCAACAAATGTGAAGTCATCTGCCTTCTCCAAAAAAAACCCTCTCCAGATGTTTTGGGATTCCTCTCCTAATTCCACTGCCTTGTAGATTTGCATGCCAGCTGGAGCATACAAAGCTGGAAGGACTAGGTAGTTCTAAGATACAGAACACAAAAACATCATACAAATTACAGCCAGTCATTTGGGGTAAATGTACAGTCTCTTGCCATAAAGGGCAAATGCTGGCATTAGTAGTGGCTGATTATTTTCCTGTTCTGCCTGCCTGCCTGCCTGACTGGTTTAGTATGGTATTATGTGACTACAATCCTAAGCAATCACAATAAAACCATGAATTTCATCTCTTAATATTTTCCTGATTTTTGTTTTGCAGCTCTCCGATGTAAACGCATTGAAGACAACAAATTAATTACAGCAGCTGTTGTTGTAATCACAGCTTTGATCATTGCTATAATTGTATTGGCTGGTAAGTAATGAGGCATTTCTATTTCAAGATTTTGGAAGTAGTTTGCTCTCCCCTCTTTTCTGGGCCAGAGGGAGAGGGATGGCCCAAGGACAGCTGATTTTCATGGCTAAGGGAGGACTCGAATTTATAGTTTTAGAATTTGTGTCTAAGACAACACTAGAGCTCACAGTCTTCTGCTTTCTAGCTTGATGCCTTAACCACTACACTAAGTATGGTCTTTTCCTGCAATAGCTAGTCTACTTTTATGTTTCTCCGAACAAACTCAACTCTCACTTCCATATTTAATTCATTTAGTGCTTCCCAAACATGGGTAAATTACCCAAAATTAAGTAAAAGTGGGTAAAGACACACAAATTCATTACCAAATTCCAACAAACACATTTATATTGACTTGAAGTGTTTTACCTACCTTGGGTAAAAAATACTTTCTCATAAGCAATTTGACGTAATGAAGGGGAAAAATTGGGAAGCAATGATTTAAACATTTTACTTCCATCATGATCAACTCTTACTACATTCAGGAACCATCTTACATATTCATGTAAAATACTCTATACTTTATTATACATTTCCTCTATATTGACAAATGCACAGTGAACTTGCTTTTACATATTCATATTTATGTAAATGACTTACTGAAGAGTGAAATCTGTTTTTCCCCCCGTACAGCATAAATCCACAATAAACTTCTCAAATTGATTGTATTAGCACCTTTCGTATCACTTTAATTATAAATCTGCCAGTTGCTTTCTCAGACTCTTAACAAACTAACTCCCTGATAGACTCTGCACTCAACACTTGTCTCCATAATACATTTTATCATACATTTTCTCTATATTGAGAAATGTGCAATGAATTTGTTTTTACATGTTCAGGATACAAATCTAAAATTATATTATAAAATTATATGCATATTTGAGTATAAGGGTAGTGCTCATTTAGTTAGATTTTTTTCACTTTGCAACAGTGTTGTAGCAATGCAATTGCCAGTTGTTTTTTATTTATTTTATTTATTTGATTTGATTTGTCAGTTGCTTAAAAGACAATAGGTACGAATAACTGGGGACAATAGGACAGGGATGGGAGGCACTATGGTGCACTTATGCACGCCTCTACAGACCTCTTAGGAATGGGGTGAGGTCAATAGTGGATAGTTTGAGGTTAAAGGAGTAGGGGTTTGAGTAGGTAACAACAGAGTCAGGAAGTGCATTCCAGGCATTGACCACTTTGTTGCAGAAGTCGTATTTTCTGCAATCAAGTTTGGAGCGGTTAACATTGAGTTTGTATCTGTTGTGTGCTCTTGTATTGTTGCTGGCTTGAAGCTGAAGTAGTCATTGACTGGTAGGACATTGTAGCAAATAATTTTCTGTACTACGCTTAAGTTCAACCATAGGCAGCGTAGTTCAAGATGTCCAAGCCCAAAATTTCGCATCTGGTGGTATAGGGTATTCTGTTGTCAGCAGAGGAGTGTAGTACTCTTCTCGTGAAATACTCCTGGACTCACTCAATTGTATTAATCTCCGATATACAGTGCAGATTTCAGACAGGTGAGCTGTATTCAACTATTGGCCTAGCAAAGGTTTTAAATGCCCCTAGTTAGCAATTCAATATTTCCAGAGGAGAAGCTTCGTAAGATTAGATTTACAACTGTTAATGCTTTTTTGGCAATACTGTTTACAGTGAGTTCTAGATTTAGATCATTAGATATGAATACTCTCAGATCCTTAACAGGTAGAGTGAGCAGGTCATCAACAAGGTCATATCCGCCTAGCTTGTATTTGGTGAACTGATTTTTTTTACCAATGTGTAGGACAGAGCATTTGTTGGTTGAGATTTGGGAGTTGCAAATATTTGACCATTCAGACACATAATCAAGGTCACTTTGAAGAACAGTAGCAGGTGTTGAATAGTTTACATCATCCACAAAGAGGATGCAGTTGCTTATAAGGTGATCGCAAAGGTTCATTTATATAGAGTATAAAGAGTGTGGGTCCTAAAACGCTGCCTTGCGGGACACTAGAGAGGGGTTTGATATAGCGCCTCCCTATTTTTACTATTTGTTGCCTCTGACAGGAATGCAGTAATCCACTTATGAAGGGATCCAGAAATGCCATAAGAGTTTAGTTTTAACAGTGTTTGTCATGTACCCACTGAATCAAAGGCTTTGCAGAAGTCTATGTAAATTGCATACTATTGCTTTACCCTGCGTCGAGTAGAGTAGTGTTTTTGCAGCTGTAGGAGTTGTAGGTTGCAGGAAAAATTTTTCCTGAAACCAAATTGTTTGGGGAGAGTAGGTTGTTTGACTCTAAGTGGAGGGTGATGAATTGGTTAATGATTGATTCCATGACTTTGCACGTGACAGAACACAGTGAGATTGGTCTGTAGTTTTCAACCAGGCTGAGGTCACCTTTTTTGAAGATAAGAGATGACCGTAGCAAGGACCATAGGTTCTGTAAAAAGCTGGTTTTGAATGATATATCTTATATAATGCCTTAGGAGTTCTGCCTGTGGCAGAGGAGAGCTTTTTTAAGAAGTATGCACATAATCCATTGGGGCCAATAGATAGGGATGGTTTTCGCGTTTCATAGTGCCTTTTCTACATTAATTTCTGTAAAGTCAATATGTAGTAGATCATTGCAGTAAGTTGTGGTATGACTAGGATATGTGGGGCATGAGCCATTGCTGTTTACAAAGACTGAACTGAAGAATGTGTCGAATAGGTTGGCTTTAACAGCTTTGTCGCTGCAGTCTTTCCCATTTGGTCCCTTTAGAACGGTGGGTTGGTTCTTGAGTCTTTAAGTTTGGAGTTACCAAAATTGTAGAAGGTACGGGGATTCAGGAGGTTTGTATGCAGGAGGTTTTCCTCCTGCTTGCAGTAATAATTTGTACATTTCTGCCTTTATCTGTCAGCATAAGGTGTTGTATCAGTTTTTGAAGTTAGCTATGAGCTAGTTTTGTTTTTAACACCATAGTTATTTTTTTTAATTGAAATTTCCTTATTATTATGGTAATTTGTTTTTTTGTTTTTGTTTTGGGGGGTTACTAATGGTACATATAGTTTAATAATTCTTTCAAGTTCAAGTAAGAATGCATTATAATGGTCTTCTCTATAGTATTACAGTTAGAGAACAGAAAGTGCCAATCAAGAGATGATAGGTTGGCATCTATGAGATCATAGTTGGCATTTTTGAAATTGTATTTTAGAGATCTATCATTATGATCTTCTTTGTGAGGGCATAAATTGAAACAAAAGTCAATCATACTGTGGTGCTGTTGAAAAGGGTTCTTGTATTTGAAGGCCATAAATTGAGTTTGAGCTGTTGCAGAAGATGAGGTTGAGGCAGTTGTTGAGTCTAGTGTTGTTAGTTACTAATTAATCTATTCCCAGTGTGGTAGCGGCATTATAGAAGGTTACGTGTATAGGTTTGGATGTACATTTGTTTAGGGTCCAATATATAAGAGCTAGATTGAGGTCACCAAGGAAAACAAGAGGGTGTGGACAAGAGGCAGCCCACGTCAGCAGTGAAGTTAGTTTGTTTGCATGAACTATGTCATAATCAGGAGCTCTGTAACATAGTAAGAAGCGGATAGTGTTATTTAAGAACAGTTCACAAACGATGGTCTCTGGAAGAGCAACCTCTTAATTAATTTAAATCTTCCTTAGATTTAGTGATTTTTTATAGAAGATAGCAATTCCACCTCCTTTATGGATTTCGTGATCTGACCAATAAACGTGATATCCTCTGATTGTGGCAATAGAATCTGGAAAAGATGCATTCAACCATGTCTCACAGACAAATATAATATCGAATGTGGCTGTGCTTAGTAAGATAAGGAATTAATGCATTTTGTTTGCGAAGCTTCTTGCATTGAGTAAGGTTGTTAAGACCAGTTGTGGTTGTTAATTGAGGATTACCTCTATTTACAGATGAATTCACTTGATTTCCTTAAAAAACCTGTAATTTCAGTTTAAGTGAGGTAGCTTAATATTAACAATTCAGACTTTTTTCAGTATTGTAGTAATTGTTTGAATTGTTTTTGTTTTAGTTCCAGTTAAAAGAACAGAAATATATTTGCCTTGTCCTCTCCTCACAAGCCAAGGTGTTGCCTGCCCAGATTTCTGGATTGGCTACAGGCGAAAATGTTTCGATGCATCAGAAGAAGAAAGGAATTGGACTGTCAGTTTAGAGATCTGTTCTTCATTTAATGCCTCCTTGGCTGTGATTGATAATCAGAATGAATTGGTAAGAAATAAGGAGACATTGTAAGTAATTGCAGACATTCACAAATATAAAAAGCAGTCCTATTACATTTACTATTATTATCTACAGCAGGGGTCCCCAACCACCGGGCCCCGGACCGGTATCGGTCTGTGGATCATTTTGTACTGGGCCGCAAAGAATGAATAATCGTGATTAAAATATATATAAAAATNTAAAGAAGCCCTTTACTATTGGGGAAGAATTGATTTTGCCGGTCCTTGAAAAAGTGTTTCTGCATGAAACTGGTCCCTGGTACAAAAAAGGTTGGGGATCACTGATCTTCAGCATATACGACTAAACTTCTGATTAGTTTGTCTGTACCCACAAGATAACACAAATTATTGTACTGCAGCAAACTTTTGATCAATGTACTTAAAATCGGCTCATTTACAGAATGTGTGAACAATCTGGAGCCCATAACTCCTGTGAACTGAAATTTCTATGATGACAGATCAGTTTTATTCACAAATATATGTGGCCTTTGTAGCATTCTTGCACTCATATGATTGTGATTTCCAGTGCTCCTTGCTAGCTTCCCACAAGCAAAATCAAAGGGGGAACAAGCAAGAAGTTGTTCCCATTACTATTGCTTTTTTTTTTTTTGCCAACCCATAATCATTTTGATAAATCTCTTTAAATAAGTATTGACTTATTATTGAAGTTCATTTGCCACTACAATTATTTTTCTATTTATGATATATACTCAGCTTAGATCAGGATGTGTCAAACTCAAGGCCATGGGTCAGATCTGGCCTGTGATGTGGTTGGATCTGGCCCTGGGGCTGTCCTGGTCTACGAATGCGAAGAGGAAAGATCAGGCCAACATAGCTTCAGCCCGGTCTACCCAGTGCGAAGAGGAAACATGCCAGCAGTTTAGGGAGTGCTGTCAAGCTGGCCACTCCTACCCAGTCAGCCATGCCCACCTAGCTGTGGCCCTCAAATTGAGTTTGACACCCCTGGGTTAGATGATGAAGCGACCATCCAACAATTATGGAAATAAAAAATTGGTCAACCTAAAATTTAATGTTCATTTTGTCATATCAACTGCATTAATTTTCTCTCAAAGGATGACCCAACAAGTCACAGGGTTGTCTAGTTATTTTTATTATTCTTTATTCACAACAATGTGAAGTCGCCAGTTCTTTTGCTGGTGTTGACCTTCATATGCATTGAGTTCTTCCCAAGAACCTAGGGTGTTGTAAAGTATCAGTATAATATATGTGCAGATATGCAGATTTTCTAAGTGCCAACCAAGATTTTTGGTTATGGCACAGTGGTGGGATTCAAATTTTTTTACTACTGGTTCTGTGGGTGTGGGTGTGGCTTGGTGGGCGTGGCAGGGGAAGGGTATTGTAAAATCTCCAGTCAGAGATGGTTTTTGCTGGTTTTCTGAACTGCTCAAAATTTCCCCTACCGGTTCTCCAGAATTGGTCAGAACCTAATGAATACCACCTCTGGTATGGCATTCAGTGTGCCGATAACCACTGGGACTACCAAAAGTGGTTTTTGGCATAATCTTTCAATTTCAGTTTTCAGATCTTGTCACTTTCTGATCTTCTCCAATTCTTTGTCTTCTATTCTACTACCTCTTAGCATTGCCAATCAATTATTATCAATTATGCACACTTTCTTCTGTTCAACCACAATTAGATCCAGTATGCTCTGAATAAAGACCATATCAATTTGCATTTGGAAATCCCACAATATTTTAATTTGCTGATTTTCAACTATTTTTTCAACTTGATATTGCCACCGATTTTACATTACTGGCATATGATAATTATTACAGATGTTATTTTCCCCCCACAAATTGTATTAGAGTTTATCTCTCTCTCCCTCTCTCTCTCTCTCTCTCTGTATATATATGTAGATAGATAGATAGATAGATAGATAGATAGATAGAGATAGATAGATAGATAGATAGATAGATAGATAGATAGATAGTAGATAAGAATAGATAGTATAGATAATGATCATTGCTCCTCGGTATTAGCTCACGTCCATTGGCCAGTCTTTTTAAAGTTGTAGCAACATATAATATCCGTTATTCGGGATATTATCCGAAGGAAACTGAACTGCATTCATGTAAGTACCCCCAGCCGAAAACTAAAAAAACATATATTATGTGCGAGGATTTTCTAACATCCTGATGTGGTTTGGCAATAAACAGAACAGAAGAAACGAGAAACACCAATCAAAACAACTCCAAGTCAATATAACACAGAACCAAGACCCCAACCAATCAGGCTGTAGAAAAAAACATCCTCCACAATAATAGGCTAGCCTCAAATTTAAAAACCAACGGCTGTGAGACCTCTGACCCACATACAGAACTCAATACAGAAAGCCTGATGAGGCAGATGAGATTCTGCTGAAACGTGTGCTACACACTTTAACAGAACTACAATGAGCTACAACTTAACAGAATAACAATACTGTGTAATAAGAAGATATTTTTTAAGCTTGTCGCAGGTACTTACTTGTGCGCTGTTAGCTTCCTTCGGTATGATTTCTCCACGTATTGTATGGCTGTTAAAGTTGGTAGAACGTTCAGCAAATCCATCTGCCTGAATGGCAGATGAGATTCGCTGAAATCGTTGCTATAAGCACACTGTATAACAGCACTGAAACCAAGACGTGGGATAATACCCCGAAGAAGCTAAACAGACACAATTGTGTGTGTGTTGTGGTGTGGTTGTGTGTGTCAAAGCGAAATACGCCTCACCATTGCAGTCATCATGAAATCCACGAACCGATAAAGTCTACAAACTTGAATTGCATGTACTGTTTCCTCTTGGCTCCTAGGTGCTCACTAGAAAGGATAGTTCAAGAATGCAACCATCAGAAGCATCCAGTATTTCCTGCATTCATTATAACACACAGGATTGCTCAGGATTTCTGACTGCCCCTCTACACCTGAAAAGAAATCTGTCCAAACTCAAAACATAAGCAGAGGAGAGGTTTCCTTTTGCATATTTTGCTTTCATAAGCCAGCTAAGACAGTTTTAGTACAGAATGCTAAGTAAGATACAGCCAACCACAGGTCCTGCTGCTCTCTTTTCTGCTCACGCACGCAGCAAATCCGATTTCAGTTTCAAACAGCCCCCTAATCTCTCACACAGCCTGACTAGGAGCTAGCCAGATGAATACTGATGGATGGCTACATCAGCAGGGCAGCCATTTCCCACCGCCTCCCTATTTTTCCTCCCCAAAAAATAAGCCCCAATCACAATAGTTCATAGGGATGCCACTGGGTATCCACAGTTAAATATAAAATACAAAGATCAAAATAAGATAAGAAAAAAGGAATGGCATCCGATTAAAAAGAAAAAGAACAATAAGCAGTGACTCTCTATGCCTTTCAATGCAGTAAAACACTACAAGGCTCAGTTCCACATGCCGACAATCATGCCAAAACGGTATGCATAAAGGAACACAGCGTACACGAGCAAAATTTCGAGGGGCTGCCAGTCCATTGTCATCACTCCAAAAAGTGCGCAAAAATATCTGCATAAACAGAATGGAAATAGAAACCGGCAAAAGAACCGGTACGTTGGTAGTATGTATGGGGATGTAAATGGAGTCATGAGGAAGCCTAGCGGATGTACCATCGTTCATGCAAACGCGTCACTGCTCATTCCTTTCAATTTCAGTGCTACTTAGCTGTGTAGACATTCCGTGTACCTTTTGTTTCCTCCCTCTTTCCGTTTTCAGCTGCAGCGGATGTGAGTTGCGAGTTCATTCTCCTACAACAGGGCCCCCCAAACTTGGCAACTTTAAGGCTTGTTGACTTTAACTCCAAGAATTCTCCAGTTAGCAAAGCTGGCTGAGGAATTTTGGGGGTTGAAGTCCACAAGTCTTAAAGTTGCCAAGTTTGGAGACCTCTGTCGCACAACAATCACCTCAGAGTCACAAGTATAAATTGCGTTATCAAACAAAAATGGCTGGCTATATGGTCTACTGCTTCTTCTGCCTCTTTGCTCAACCTGCACTTTGAATCGTTTGATGATTAATTCTGGCCTTGATTGCATTAGACAAAATCAAGCCTTCAGTTTCTTCCTTTTCAAACGTTACAGTTGTAAGCCATTGCCAGGTTTTATCTTCATCCACTTTCCAATTAATCTTTATATATATTGACCATATAATGCTTTTCCTTACCAGCATGCTGTTCTTTTTTTTTTTTTTACATTATTTTGATATTCATGTCTTGTTTTCTGCATTNTTTTTTTTTTTTTTACATTATTTTGATATTCATGTCTTGTTTTCTGCATTTCCATAACTTCCAATTTTTAATTGTATCAATGCTTGTTCTTGGCCATCTTTTATGTAATCAGCTAAAGCATGCTTAATTAATTAGACACTTTGTCTTGAAGTAAAACTCTGCCTTGATTTTTGTGAGGCAGGTATAAACTATCAATATCAGTAAAAGGATGTAATGATACATAATGAATTATCGATAGATTTCATGTTTTTTGGTCCAAACTGTCCAGTTCAGTTAATGTCCAGTTAATAATTCCAGCAATGTATCACCTCACAGGTATGGCCCAGGTATAGGTGACTTTGATAATGTTTCCACCTTCAATTTTTTTTCATTCTTGGATGTATTTTTTACTAATTACATTTTAAATTGTCAATGCTTGGTGTTCTTAAAGTATAAAATATCTAGATACTTTTCGGCTTCACCTTGATGGCTCCTGTTGATTTTGTCATCTGGCTTTTCAATTCCATTACTATTTGTGAATTTACTCCAACTTATTGCCATTGTCAAAAATTTCTCTAGGCCAAATTCCACTGCCCTGTGCAATCCAGTCATTGTTAATGACTGGATTTCAATTTCTGATTTTCCATCAGATCATCAATATAAAGCAAATGTGAGATTATATCAGCATTTTTTTGCTGTTTGGTAGCCTAGATTTGTTTACTTCATTATCACTGAAAGTGGATCACAGTGATGACAAATATTAAGGGTGATAATGAGTCACCTCGAAGATGCCTCTCCTAAAGTTGACAAGCCCATATTTTTCATTTCCAACCCCTAATTCTAGTTTTCACTCCTTCATTATTTATTACTATTATTTGTACCCCAACCTGGCTCTTCACATGTCCAGCAGTATATCCCTTTATTCCTGTGAATCCATTCCTCTTGCTACTGGTTGTCCTCTTCTCTTTCCTCCCACTATTCCTGGTATTATAGACTGCTCAAGAGATCCAGGTCTTCACACATGATGTCCAAAACATAACTACAGCCTGGTCACTTATACTTCAACTAAGAACTCTGTGGGGATTTGTTCTATGATATATTTCTTAACTATACATGGTATTCTCAAGAGTCTTTTCCAACTTCAGTACCTGAAATTTTCAATATTTCTCTTTCCTATTTCTTCAAAACCAAGCTTTCACAGAGTATTACAAAGTCTGCACATTACTGATTTTTGTATGTGTAACTAACTTTTCTGTATGTAGCATCTTGATATTTTTCCCAGATCTTTCATAGTTGCCCTACTCATTGCTAGTCTTCAGTGCATTTCTTGATCAGTATTTCCTTTGTTGAAAGTAGATCCTCAAAAGGCAAAAGCAATTCACCACTTCAATATCTTCATTTGTTCTGTTATCATTAGTTTGGTCTTCTTTGTACAGATTTTCATTTTAGTCCAATTATTTCACTTTACTCCAGAGGTGGTATTCAGCAGGTTCTGACCAGTTCTGGAGAACCAGTAGTGAAAATTTTGAGTAGTTCAGAGAACCAGCAAATGCCACCTCTGACTGGAGATTTTACAGTACCCTTCCCCTGCCATGCCCACCATGCCACGCCCACAGAACCGGTAGTAAAAAAAATTGAATCCCACCACTGCTTTACTCCTTAACTTTTATTACTGACTTTTATTATTAAAGCATGCATATCCTTTACATTTTTGGCTATCAGTGTAGTGTCATCAGCATAGCAAAAGTTATTGCTATATCTTCCTCCGATTCTTAAATCAATCTCATCTTCTTCAATTCATTTCCCTTGTGACTACGCATAAATATTTATAAGATATACAGGTAATCTTCAATTTATGAAGTTATGACCAAACCAGAAAAAGATAACAAGGATTTGTATTTGAGGTACTACAGGGCGCTTGACAACACAATTTTGCAAAGTCCTTTGGTCACATGAAGGTATTTTATGACAATTTTGCAAAAACCTGGCACTTACTTCCAGTTTTTGGCAAATCCACACCTATAGCAATAGCGCTTAGACTTAAGCCCCTGTCACACTGCACCAACGGATGGAAAGAGGATGTAAAACGAAGAAAAACACTTGCCATCCATTGGTTAATGCGATGCTTCCGTCCTGTACTCACTGCCTCTGTTTTGCTTCCTCTCTATCCGTCCAGCATCCATCTATCGATGTTTTATCCGCTCAAAAGGTTTTGAGCTGCTCAAAACTTTTGAGCAGAAAATGTATCCAATGCGTCCGTTCTGCANTTCCTATGAGAACCAAGGTCATTCCAACAAATGTCTGGGAGAGGAGGAGCGGAGTAACCAAGCAATCAGCCAGCACCTCTATTGGACAATGTGACTGATGACCTGGGGGAAAGGGGGAACTTTTACTTTTTAATTAGGTGAAAACTGCAGGATTTTTCAGAGTTGGTTTTCACCAATTGTGCTGATATGATGTAACCAATAAACCTATTCTTTGAAGAATCTACCTTCCTTAGAGGTTTGCCTTCTATGGGTGCAGTACTCACATTGACAGATATATGATCAATTACAGCAGCTACTGGTACCCATTGAAAGACCTGGAAGATCTCCTAGACTAGAGAAAGTGAAATCTATGTAATCAGTAAGAGTCAACATTAACTTAGTGGCACATAATCAAATAAATACATTATAAGTGGCCATGAACATTTTTGTTACCTTGATGAATTATTAATATTAATAAATATTTAAGGAGTGTCATTATAAGTAAGATAAACTCATATATTCCTGCTGAATGTTATGCAATGCACTTTAAATTGTACAAGGGTACAAGAGATACTTGTATATCATTGCAGTAGAAAGCTCAATTTAATAGACCTTCTTTTAATGGATTTTGTATGCAAAAGACCCAATTTTTGTGTACAAATCTCCTCACTGTATCTTAGTTTTGGCAAGGCAAGGCACATAGGTACATTAATTTATTTAATACATGAATTTTATTTTAATTGTATGATCTTGAACAAATAAAATAATCTGACACAAATGATATACAGTATTTTGGCATTCAATAGTCAGGCAAAAATAACAGAAACTTTCTCTCCCCAATGTTAAATGAGGATTTTATTGTTTATTATTTCCTTTCTCCTAGGATTTTT